>CM021100.1:81369001-81443316 GCA_007115665.2 Sequoiadendron giganteum | reverse complement strand
GGAGCGTCTTGGGAGACTTTTCGAATTCAGGGAAAGATTGGTTTATAACTTTTACAGAAAAGCCTCAAGGAACAATCCAGCATTATATGCATTTTATTGTCAACAAAATCCCGTATTGTTTCAAAGATTTGCATTTCTCCCATAGGAAGTCAAGTGTGTTCTTCAACACCGAGGTTTTGTAGAAAGAGAGTCACATCTAGGTTAAGGTTCAAGATCAAAGTTGTCATTCCCATTCATTCATCCATCAAATCAAAGTCTCATTTCATCATCAAACCTTTGTGAGAACTCTAGAATCAAACATCACACTAAACTTAGAGGGCTAAATCAACATCATCATATCTTGGCTTAACACACTTAGCCAACATAGTCTCAAATCATTGAACAAATTTTCTTTGAGATAACACAACTTCTTAAAGTCTATTAGTTCTCCAAAACATTGGCATAACACACTTTGTCAATTCATCCATTTTCATGCAAGTTCCCTTAGGATAACACAACTTCCTAGGAAAAACAACTTCACAACCAATCTTGTTTGACTTAACGCATCTAGTCAAATTATCACATTCAAATCAAATCAAAAGCCCTTTCAAAGTTTAGCACATACATTCAAAAAGTTTTCCAAAGGTTTCATTCACTCATCTCATCCATTTTAACCCATCATCATCATCACCATCTTTGATCTTTTATCTACCCTAGTTCTTCTCTTTTTGGACTTAAAGGATTAGGATCAAACAAATCCCTATTTTTATGGTCCAAACAAGATCTCAACACAAGAAGGACATGGAGAATATTAGAGACATATCAACTTCTATGGACATGAGTCATCTAAATATCGAAGTGAACCTAGCAGGATCAAGCAATCCCCCAAGCAACTCTCCTGTATCATCACAAAATCTTCAAGAGGAGAGTCATCAAGAGGACGACATAAATGAAGACATAGGGATGACACCAGGGGAAATCATGGAAATGATTCAAAATCCTAAGAACCATAAAATTGTTAGTGCTATGTTCAAATGCATAAATTCAATAGAAAGAGGAGGGGACATGCCCCCTCCCAACCTTAACACAAGCACTAGTGCAGTTGCATCCCCGTTGTCAAATATCAATCAAGAAATACCTTGCATCACCTCAATCATCACACCAACCTCCCCGATTGTGAACAAGGGGAGTGCCATGTTCCAAGAATTGCAAGAACACTGCCTTGTGGCCAATGAAGAAGCAATCATCACCCCTACATTTATTCCGGAAAACTCATTTCACCCTTACATCCCACTCACATTTCATAATCCCACTGGTTCATCCTCATTTCATGCCACACCAGCTTATCAATTGAACATACCAACTCCCCCACCGCATGAGGAAGTTGGTTTGCTCGGAATGACAGAAGCTATCAATCCCTTCTCTTTCCAAAGTGGTGCGTCATCCCTTCCCCCACTTCCTTTCACATCTGCATCACCTCCTGGAATAGGTCTTCCACCTTTAACCATCGAAAATTTTGCTAATCCAAGCCATCTGACCACCACTTTGAACCCGCTTCTTTTGCCCATATCCTCACAACAAATCGCAACCATTCCTGTCACCACGGTTAATGCATCCATTGGTCCTCAAGTCTCCCAAAGCATGCCTCATCAAGGACCAATTATCTCAAACACCCCGCCCACAACCCAAATCACAGTCACAACCGCAATCCCTCCACCCGCCACGACAATTGGCATGATTCCTGCTCCACCACCAATCCCACCGCCAAAGCACAACACGACCAATTCATTCTCCATCATGTTGTAAAACGCACAACAAGCTGCCCGCCAAAAGGCACTCCAAAAACAACAAGCCGCACAAGCGCAAGCACAAGCACAAGCGCAAGCACAAGCTCAAGCTCAAGCACAAGCGCAAGCACAAGCTCAAGCTCAAGCACAAGCTGCACAAGCGCGAGCACAAGCACAAGCTCAAGCTCAAGCACAAGCCGCACAAGCACAAGCACAAGCGCAAGCGCAAGCTCAAGCCCAAGCTCAAGCTCAAGCCCAACAAAAGACACAAGCTCAATACCAAGCGCAATTTCAAGCAATCCACCTGCAAGCCTACCACCAAGCCCTGTAAGACTTTCAGGCACAACACCAAGCTAAACAACAAGCTTTATTGGCACAACAGCAGCTCGACCAACAACAAGCATTGTTGGCAAAATAGCAGCTAGACCAACAACAAGCGTTACTAGCTCAACAACAACTTGACCAACAGCAGGCTTCATGGGAACAACAGCAGATGGACCAACAGCAAGCGCTATTAGAACAGCAACAGCAAGATCAACAACAAGCGTTGTTGGCACAAATGCAAGCTTACCAACAAGCCCTAAACACACAACCAAGCTCGCAGCAAACACCGACCAGTATGCTCCCCACCCATCAAACACCTCCAACACCTCACCACTCATTCATCCCGCCCCCCGACCCAAGCAAAGATGTCGCAACACAGATCAAATTGCTTTCGCAGCAGGTGTTGGACTTGCAAGCAGGAAAAACCACAAGGACACCAGGAAACTTGTGCCCTTATCCGTTCGATAGGAGTCTCACCATGGTACCGTTTCCAAAGGGTTTTGAGATCCCCAAATTTGATAAGTACAATGGAACAGGCAACCCTGAAAACCACGTCAGGGAATTTCAGGTGCACTGCATGGAAGTCGCATATGATGACACGTATCTAATGCGGCTCTTTCCCCGAAGCCTGACTGGTCCAGCTATGGAATGGTTTTCTCGCCTACCCACGGGCATTAAAACATTTGAGGAAATTGTGGAGGCTTTCCTTAAAAATTACTCTTTTAATATGGGGGCGGATGTCAGTTTAGAAGAACTATCTGCACTCAAACAAAGAAGAGGAGAGTTATTTGCATCCTTCTTGCAAAGATGGCGATCCAAGGCCAATCAGAGCAAGTGGGCCATGCCAGAGGAACAACAAGTTTGCACCATCATAGCCAACTTAGATGAAAACCTGGCATTCTACCTAAAAATGCAGTGCATCACATCTTACGATCAACTAATTCCAAAGGCGCTCAACATCGAAAGAGCCCTTACTGCGCGAGGAGGCGCACCTACATTCACTCCACCGCAGGATAACCGCCCGTCCAACAACTACAATGATAAACCTCGAACATGGTCGAGGAACAAAAATATCACGAACGACGGCGTGGTTGATGCTAAGGTAGTCATCAGTGCTCCTAAGCAAAATACCCAAAATCATCATCATCCGCAAACTCATAATCACAACAATGTGCAGGCTAATGCGGTAGTAGCACAGTCACAACCACCTTCCACCAGCCAAGTCAACAATGTGGGTAATCAAGGAGGACCACCTCCCCGTAACAAGTTTCCCCCCAAGAGGAAGTTCACAGCCCTTGGCGAATCGATTGAGTCTGTCATGAAGAAATTGGTCAAAGAAAACCTAATCAAAATTTCTAACTCCGAACAATACACAGAGCCCATGACCAAACCGCCGTGGTACAACGAGAATCTCCTGTGTGACTTCCACAAAGTTAAAGGACACACCACCGCCAACTGCATGAGACTCAAGAATATCATCCAAGACCTCATCGAGGATAAGGTCATCAACATCGAGCAGCCGGCCGGAAACCAAGACCTAAAAATCTACACGAATCCGATGCCGAATCATAATCAGGGAAATAACCAAGGGAATAATAAGGGTAAACAAAAGTATGCTAGTGCCAATCTAGTATACGAGGAGATAGTCGGATGTGTCGACGAGTTGGTCACTGTCATAAATATCAAGGGAACCAACAATGATTGTGGAGTCACCACACGAGGCAGAAAAGTTACCATTGTCGGGGCACCTGCTAAGACCCCCATGACCAACACAAAGGTTGTCCCCTATGATTACAATGTAATTGACCAACTGAAGAGAACACCCGCACAAATATCCATCATGGAATTACTAAAAATCTCCGCCGCTCATCGACAGATCCTGGATGAAGCACTAGCTGCCTCTACCGTCGCTGCTACCCTTGACACAGAGCAATTTCAGGCTATGGTAGGTAACATCGTTACCCCGAATCTCATCACATTTTCGGACCAAGATTTCCCCCCGCAGCCATCTCATAACCGGGCACTTCACCTCCAAATCCTAGTTCATAAAAAGAAAGTCAAGCGAGTCCTGGTAGATGGTGGTGCAGGTCTTAATATTTGTTCTCTGAAACTTATAAAGAAATTGGGATTCGCCGAAGGATTCCATCAATAAAAACAAAAGTATCACCATAAGAGCATATGATGACCAAGAAAGAGTGTCTCAGGGCACTATCAAGATCCCCATCCAAGTGGGGCCAACAACCATGGAAACAACTTGTCAAGTTCTTGACCTTGATTTGCCATACAACATCCTCCTGGGACGCCCATGGATACACGGAATGAAGGCAGTGGCCTCAACCTATCATCAGTGCATTAAGTTCTCATATCAAAATGAGGAGGTTACCATATATGGGGATCCCGAACCCTTCGCCTATTGCAAAAACTTGGAAGCCAAGTTTTACAAGATCCCTCAAGTACCTAAAAATGATGAAGGACCATCCACTTCATACATAGACCCAGCTAATCTCGCCTCCACTTCTGCGACAGAGACACCCACCATCCCCGACATATCCGAGATCAAGAACATGATACAGGACAATGGATGCGGTGATTATAGAATGAAGAGAAATGCTTTTGTTGTAGGAGAGTTACCACAATCTCCTAGATCACATGGGCAACCACAATTGACTCAAACACCTGTCCGCACTAGAACAGAACCCTCTGGATTCCACAGTTGGGGGGATCTCAGTCAAGAAAATGTGGACGAGGAGGACATCACAAACACTCTGTACCAAGATGAAAGACCCACCCCCACCCTACCCATGGAGGAAACAAACAGAGGGTTACAAATGATGTTCGGCATGGGCTATAACAGGAATGAAAGCCTAGGAAGAAATAGTGATGGACGGTTGGAGCCCATCATTGTAGAAAGAAGAACGCAGAACCTTGGCCTCGGCTGTACCCCTCCGAGTATAACTGTGCGTGGCAGAAGTGTTCCTAATAGGGCAGTCAGGTCCTCTCCTCGGGTCTCGACAACTAATCTTAGATTACCCGTGTCCACAGGCCTACCTCTCGATAACTTCACATTTGACATAACTGACGTTTGTAGTAGCAGTGATGATGATGACACCATAGGTGGCCTACCTAGGCTCTTTGAAGATTCCACCTTATTGATGATTAGTGTCTCACCCGCTGAGCCAATCCAACAAACCCACCAAATCCACTTAGTATACCCCCAACTCATCGATCACGACCAACGGGGACCGCCGATTCTAGACTCATTCAAAAACGATGAGGCTCTCTCCGAATTCATGGGACTAAGGGATACTGTTCCATGTGGAGATCACAAGGCAGGATTTGATATCACTCTAGACACACAAGCATACTATGGGGAGACGATTGAGTCTTTCAGTCGCAAAAGAAAAAGATCGAGAATAAGCTCAGAGTTATTGAGTGAAAACCACACTGTGACACTCTCTAACCATAAAATAGTAAAAATAAAGGACGCATCCAATGGCGAAAACCTCTCTGAGGCACCAGAGGATGAAGGATTCAATCTCCCCCCTACTGCTCTACACCAGGAGAAGTCAACAGTATTGGTAGAACAGTGCAACCCGGTCAACTTAGGAACAGAAATCAGAACCACAAATTACCTTCTATGCAGAATCCCTCCTAGAAGAAGAACAAAAACTACTAGCAGCTTTCCTAAAGGAGAGAAAGGTAAATTTTGCGTGGACCTATGCAGACATGCCAGGCCTGGATCCTGAAGTAGTAGTGCATCATTTGGCCGTTCACCCCGGAGCAAAACCAGTTAGACAGAAGCTAAGGAAGATGCACCCACAAATAGCCTTGCTTGTAAAGATTGAGCTACAGAAACTTCTGGATGTTGGCTTCATACGCCCGATTGACTATCCAGAATGGGTATCTAACCTCGTACCAGTCTCAAAACCGAAAGGGGGCATCCGCATCTGCACTGATTTCAGAGACCTAAACAAAGCATGTCCCAAGGATGACTTTCCACTACCCAACATTGACATGATAGTGGATATGACGGCCGGACATGAGATGCTTTCCCTAATGGATGGTTTCTCGGGGTACAATCAGATATTGATCGCAAAAGAAGACCAACACAAGATAGCATTCACATGTCCATGGGGCACCTACTGCTGGAATGTAATGCCATTTGGGTTGAAGAATGCAGGAGCTACCTATCAAAGAGCCATGACATTAATCTTCCACGACATGATCCACAAAACAGTCGAAGATTATGTAGATGACATACTTGCTAAATCAAAGAAGAGACAAGACCATATAGCAACTCTAAGTGCTATCTTTGACAGGCTTGAACAATATAAGGTTAGACTCAACCCGAAGAAGTGTGTCTTTGGGGTGCAATCAGGGAAGCTGCTAGGATACATAGTTTCAATGAGAGGGATAGAGGTAGACCCTGCAAAGGTAAAAGCAATCCTTGAAATGAAAGCACCAAGAACGTTGAAACAACTAAGAGGATTGCAAGGAAGACTCCAGTCCATCCGAAGATTCATAGCACAATTGGCAGATAAACAGATTGCCTATTCACACCTACTTCACAAGGGAGTAGCTTTCAGATGGGATGACAAATGCGAGCAAGCATTCAACAAAATAAAAGAATATCTACTTACACCACCTGTATTGATGCCACCAATTGTGGGGAAATCACTAATCCTATATATCTCTGCAACAACAGCCGCCCTGGGGGCCCTTTTAGCCCAACATGATGAAAAGGGAACCGAGCGGGCTATCTACTACATCAGTAGAACAATGGTGGGACATGAGCTCAATTACACGTCAATAGAGAAAGCTTGCCTAGCATTGGTATTTGCGGCTCAGAAATTCAGACACTACATGCTAGCACACCAAACCAAGTTGATTGCCAAAATAGACCCTCTAAAGTACCTATTGACAAAAGCGGCACTTACAGGTAGAATGGCTAAGTGGGTAATGATATTATCTGAACATGATATCGAGTATGTAGAACGAAAAGCCATAAAAGGACAAGTCATTGCGGATCAGCTGGCAGAAGCTCCCCTCTACACAGATAATCCACTCATATCAGAATTCCCAGATGAGTCCCTTTTTAACCTTGATGCAACAGACCACTGGAAGCTATACTTTGATGGCTCTCACACACAACATGGGTCAGGAGCTGGTGTGTTTTTCATCACGCCGCAAGGAGATTGCATACCTAGATCATACAAGCTGGCATTCCCTTGTACGAACAATATAGCGGAATATGAGGCTTTGACCATAGGACTCAAGATTGCAGCACAATGGCGAATCATGGCACTAAAAGTCTATGGCGACTCGCAACTTATCATCAACCAAGTCAACGGCGAATACCAAACCAAGGATGATAAGCTCACACCATACAAGAAGGTGGTAGAAAGCCTCAAGGAATCTTTCATCGATATTACCTTTGAGCAGATACCAAGGACAAACAACAGAGCAGCTGATGCAATGGAGACAATTGGATCCTTACTCGACATCCCTCGTAACATCTCGAAACACGAATTCCTCATAGAGCAGCTTCTCGTACCCACATTCGAGGTACCAGAGTCAGAATACGCATGTGAACTCGTTGGTCCCAGTGATCTTTGGTATCATGATATATACACCTACCTAAAGTTAGGAATCCTCCCCATTGACATCACCCCAAACCTAAAATGCACTTTCATCAAAAGAACTTCACGATTCGTCATCCTAGGAGAGACCCTCTTCCGTAGGAGTACCGATGGAACCCTGTTACGTTGTTTAAAACCCGAGGAAGCCCTGACTGCTCTAACTGAGGTACACAATGGCACGTGTGGGTCACACTCAAGTGGTATGACCTTGGCTAAAAAGTTGCTAAGAACAGGGTATTACTGGCCGACGATGGAAAAGGAGGCACACAATTTTGTCAGAAAATGCTTGCAATGCCAACAGCATGGAGATCTTATTCATTCACCAGCTCAAGAACTGCATCCTATTGTTACACCTTGGCCCTTTTCACAATGGGGGCTTGATCTCATTGGTAAAATATCACCCACCTCATCCAATGGCCATAAATTCATTATCACCGCCACCGAATACTTCACTAAGTGGGTCGAAGCAATTCCCATGACCTACATCACCGGAAAGCAGATATCCAAGTTTATCCTGAATTACCTCATTTGTCGGTACGGTGTCCCCCAATCCATTATCTCTGATAATGGGACGCCCTTCAAGAATCAGGATGTCCGTGACTTGTGTGAAAAATTCAAAATCAAGCATCGCTTTTCCACTCCATATTATCCACAAGGCAATGGCCAAGCAGAAGCTACAAATAAAACCATTTTGAAAATCCTCAAGAAAACAGTCAATGACTCTGGTCGTGACTGGCATCTGCAGTTAAATCCCACCTTATGGGCCTACCGCACTAGCATCCGCACGCCAACAGGCGCCACCCCATTCTCTCTGGTCTACGGATCAGAGGCCATACTCCCCATTGAGATCGAGCTCCCATCACTAAGGATATCACTGCAAAACCTTATCACAGATGAGGAATACAGGGTCACAAGACTCAATGAGCTGGAATTACTAGATGAAAGGCGCATGGATGCCCTTAATCATCTACAAGTGTACCAGAATCGCCTAAAAAGGAGCTACAACAAGAACATCAGACAACGCACTTTCCAAGTTGGTGACCTCGTGCTGAAAGAAAACCAAAAGAACGTGCCAAATCCAGATACAAAGGGAAAATTTGAGCCCAACTGGCTGGGACCTTTCGTCATCACTGCAAGTTACACATCAGGGGCATATCAACTAGCAACACCAGAAGGCGAGCCTCTGCAGGAGCCTCTGAATAGCTCTCATCTCAAAAAGTTTTATGCCTAAACATTGCAAGGTATAGAACCAGAAAATACAAAAACAATCAGAAAAAGTCCTGAAAAAATGGTTACCTCGATGAAAACCTGGCAAACAGGCATCTTGGTGACAACAAAAAAAATCAAAAGATCAAAAAATCCAAAAAAAATCAGAAAAGGATTGAAAAATAGTAAAGAGAAAAAATCGTCCTCTAGTGAAAACCACTTCGGTGGCACTTTGGGCAAATACCTTGGTGAAAACCTGGCAAACAGGCGTCAAGTGTAAATAAAGTACCTTCCCCATCTATCAGGATCTGCACAACTCATCCACTCCATCACATTCCACTTATCCGCTCGCATCCATACCATAGCCTACGACGGTATCTGTACTATATTCCACCATTGGAACTACTTGGCATTTCAAAGGTCAGTCTGTCCCGCCTTTATCTAAGTAGTCTATCACACCACACTGGGGGCACGTTCTCGCAACATCGGATCGGATTCGTGTATATTCTCGTGATCTTCTTCAAAATTCATCAAAAAATTCCAAAAACATTTAGAAAATTCATCAAAAAATTCCAAAAACATTCAAAAAACTCATTCAAAAAAACCAAAAACATCCAAAATCATCAAAAATCCAAAAACATGTCAAAATATCAGAAAATCTTCAAAAATTTCATCATTTAGTCTTGTCAATTTTTTCTACCTTGTCGAACTACGTCGTCTCTGAGCTTGAACGTAGGCAAGGTTGATCTTTGATCATCCCCCGAGACGGTTGGGTCAGTCCTTTAGGCGTCCGTCGCATTGGCAATCTGTTTGCCCATCTAGTCTGCATCTTAAGTCAGTCCTTTAGGCAATAAAATGGCAATCCATTTGTCCATATTATCATCAAGTCAGTCCACCACCAGTCGAACTACGTGGTCTCTGCGTATATAACGTAGGCAAGGCTAATCTATGGATCAGCTCCCGAGACCCCTAGGATAGATCTTTAAGTTAGTCTGTTCATTGTAAAATCTTGAAAATACCAAAAACATTGGAAAATCTTGAAAATACCAAAAACATTTGTAAAACATCTCAAAATTTCAAAAAACAGCCTCAAAACATTTGAAAAAACCAAAATGGTGCATCCATTTCATCTCGCTTTCACTCATGATTGTCATCATTCATAATAAATCATCATCGCCTTCACCCTTTGGTGAGTTAGTCAGAAGCAAGTTTAGTAGGTTCTAAAGTGAACGCCTAATCGTCAAAGTCTCGAAGGTCTAAGTCAGTAAGTTAGCAAGTTGGTTAACTCAGAGTATCAATAGCTTATCACGCAATCAGTCTCACCAAAACCCTGATCACTACATGTCCTAGGATGAAGCTTTCCTGCGATGGACATAAGCATCAGGTACCCCACATTAGTTTAGCCTGGCTAGCGATACGAAGAACATTTGCTTGTTTGTTTACTTTATTTTGGTCTTTTTAACTTATCTTATTTTGCGCTCATTCCAAGGACCTCTCGATGATGCCTAAACAAAACTGGTTTAGAGAGAAAGGAATGGGGCAACGATCAGTATCTTTTTATCTGCTGTGCTTATTGGATATTCTTGTAAAATAACTTCGTCACGCATACTTTGTTTTGTTTGTAGGAAGGATGTTTTAGGTATCTTGTTGACCACATAAGAAGGCATGCCTTTTTATGTTTTGGCCCGAGATGTCTAGAATATCTGAACTGCATTCTGAATAAGGTTATGTTTATCAAGTGTGAACAAGAGTACTCCTATCTGATTGTCAAGTCAAAGTCCATCACACTAGGCGCAACGCCATCCTGGTTCTTAATACCTTGATGCATCGCACCTAGGTGTGTTATCAAACATAAAGAAAGGTATGATCCTTTCCCATCCCTGGATAAGCAACACATCATCATCATTCATCGTCATATCCAATAAAGTCTCGATGACTAATGGACTTACTGGACTTCTACATTCTGCTTAGATTTAAGGGTTCATCCCTGTCATTCTTCTATCTTCTTTCACGCTAACAATGCATCCATCTTCCATCCACATTCTCATTTTGCATAATCATGTCATACCATCATATCAGGACAACATCATCCATCTCATCCATCTCACGTGCATTGCATAATCATTTAAAGTTGTTTACGATAATATAAATTTGTTATTCTAAGCATCTTCCAAACATCTCATCTACGTCATCGTTATCATATAGTCTAACCATCCATACATCCATTTTGAACCTCTTTGTCGCGAGATCCACCTCAAATTGTACCTTTTCGCTCGATCTCTCGAGGGGGCAATGTACTAACGTACTTCTTTTCGCTGGGGCATCCGAAAAATCGGAAATTTTTTTATTTCGATATCGGCAACATCATTCTTTGAACCAATGCAACAAGTACATTGCTTCAAAGAGGGGCAAAATGTAGACATGCAAAAATAACAATCAGGCATCATACAAATTAACATTCATTTCTGCTATTAATCAATTAAAATATTTATTGATTAACTTCCTAAGGTTCATTAAATAAATCAAATTATTTAATCCCTATGTTCTTCTCATTTGATTTAATAAATCAAACAAATCAAATATCAAATCCCTAAAATCCCCTAAGTTAATTGACCTAAATTAATTAACTTCTAATCACAATTACCATTCTCTAGCTTTTGACTCAACTAGAGTCAAATCTAAACTCCTAACTAACCCACCCACTTGCATCAATAAATCAATTTAATTGATTTATTAAAAAGCCTATTTTCTCTCAATAACTCTCATCTTTGACTTTTTTGAACAAAGATTATTCCCCCCAAAACCCTCAACAACATGCATTTATTGACATTTTTCAAATTTGAATGGGCACATTGGCCAAAACTTGCACAAGCTTTGACCAATCCCATCATGCCAAGTGGCTCTATTCTATTGGAGGGGATTTAGTCCCACATTGGCTAAACTTGGCCTCTCTTCTCTCAACTTCTTCTATAAAAGCAATGCATCTTCTCTCATTTCTACAACACAATTGAAGGTATCTAAACTATAGGCAACTTGAGCTCATAGCAACTCATTGTCTATCTCATTTGGCTTAGAAAGGGATTGGGAAAGGGCTCTCTCACATCTTCATGGAGGGCACCAATCCATCATAGAATAGAATAGGTTATATTTCCTTTTCTCCATGCATGTTTGATCTAGGTTTAGCATTTTATTTGGAGAAATGAACCATGTTATTCTATGAGGATGATTGAATCTACACAAAAAAATGTGCAAGATTTCACCATCCTACAAATACCAACACAAATATCGATATTAGAACTCTTGAAAATATCACCAGCACATAAGGATATCCTAGAACAAGATCTTGCTACCACAATAGTACCCAATAACTTGGATGTTTTCCAGTTCCAGGCTATGGTGGGAGACTTAACCGCTCCTCACTTCCTATCCTCTAAGCATGATGATTTATCACTAAACCATCCACACAATGTTGCCCTCCACATTGAAGTTCTCATCAACAAACATCGAGTCAAGCATGTTCTTATAGATTGTGGAGTTGCTTTGAATATTTATACTTTAAAACTGATTCATGTACTAGGATATTATGATAATGCACTATTGATCCAAGAAGGAAAATCATAATCAAAACATATGATGATGAAGAGAGATCTTCCAAAGGTTTGATTGTTTTACCTATCCAAGTGGGACCGTTTGTGAAAGACATAATCTGCCAAGTGTTGGACAAAGATCTAACATATAATATACTTTTGGGATGTCCATGGATTCATGAGATGCAAGCAGTGTTGTCCACCTATCATCAGTGCTTGAATTTTCCAGTCAATGGACAAAAATAACCATCTCAAATGATTCAAATAATCCCCAACAATGCAACATGCTTAAGGCAACTCAAGATACTTTTATACCTCATAATAGGGAAGCTAACACTCCAAATTCATCAAACAATGAGAAGCAATTAAGTGTTGTGTCAAAATGGGTTGAAAAGAGGGACAAATCAAAGGAAAAAGGTATTGTTTATTCTACTACAACAAACAATGAAAACTCTTTATCAAAGTAATTTAAAGACAAGATCTAGTTAACAGACAAAGGCATGGGAGAGTATTCCATCCAACAATCTTTATTTCTTTCACAATTGTTTCCTTCACCAAGAACTTATGGACAACCTTCAACATCAATGCAACAATTATCACAACCTATCACAGTTTTAGATGGAAGATTTGTAAAGGCTAGCACTTTGATTGATAAATCAAAGGATAAGGCTATCCTGAATTGGCTCTACAAAGACGAGGAAGCATCTACATCAACAACTCTCAACGTAAAAACTGATAAATATGGAAAATGAAATACAATCCTAGAGAAGATGGGGTATGAAGGACAAGGACCTATTGGTAAAAACAAGGACAACATTGTAGAACCTGTTCAACCTCTCACACTTCAAGAAAAAGATAAAACTGGATTGGGATATAAAGAGGAGACAAAAGAAGAAGCTACCCAGAAGTTTATTGAAATAATCCTACAACTATAAGCAATGATACCTATGAGACAAACTCTAATGAGTATGAGTGGGATTCACTATCTGAGGTATCCTTTGAAGACAAAAAAATGGATGTAATACAAAGGTATGCACCTACACGTGAGGAGGGACAAAGCCCAAGGATTACACCCCTTATGTTTGGATCATGAAATATCAATGAATCAAGTGATTATAAACAAACTTTGAACAAGATAGACTTGGAGGAGAGTAACATCATAAACATTAACGCCCCTAATGAAAACTTTGATGACATTGCTATTCAGACTTTCACTATTGTTGAAATTCATCAATCTGATGATCTTTTACACTTACTACACCCCAAGCTTATTGATTAGGACCAAACCAAGCCTTCTAACATTCCTACCTTTGTGAATGATGACACCATCGTTAACTATCTTTGTTCCAATGACCTTGGAAAAAATCCTATCCATGAAACTCATAACGAAGCTTCAAGTCAGGAGGGTGTCAAATCTTCCAGCTGCAAAAATGAAAATATAAACAAAAGATCTAATGGTGAAAACTATTTAATGGAAGTGTTAGATCTAGAAAAAGTAAAAATAAAGAGTGCATCTGACAGTGAAAACCTCTTTGAGGCACTGAAGGATGGGATATTTGACACTCTACCCAAATATTACCACGAGAGATCATCAGTGTTGGTTGAGACAACTCACTCTATCAATGTGGGGACAAAAGACAAAGTAAGGATAGTACATCTAGCATCATCAATGGTTGAATAGAAAATGTATACACCTAAATTTTTTTTGGAGAATCTAATTAATTAAATACAACTTATTTGATTAATTATCCTAAATTCTTGTACTATTAAATAAATAGAAATATTTATTTATATAGTTCACCTTTTATTTCTTCTATCTTTATTACATTATTTCTTCTTAATTAAATAAATAAATTTATTTAATTATCATTATTAAATTCTTCTATTATCTTAATCACATCATCATCTAAATTAAATAAATAAATTTTTGACTTTGTTTTATTTAATTATCAGACTTCCTCCATATTTATTTAATTAATAAATAGACTTCTATAGTTTGTTTTATTAAATTAAATATCTTCTTGCCTAAATTGAATAAATCCAAATATTCAATGGAAATGCATTCTACAACTATTTCCTATTTTCACTCAAAAGTTGCACAAATCAAATTAGATATTATATGTCTAATTTATGTCTAAATTAATTGACTCAATCTTCATAGGAAAATTTGGAGACAAATTGAAGATAAATTTACAGGAAAATCCTTCATCCTCTTCCATCAATTCTTCCTATCATTTGGCTTGATGGTTTTGTGGGGAGGAACAATTCCCAAAATATTCTCAATCTTCTCAATCTCTCACCATTCAATCCTCCAGATTGAATCCAAGCCTCTACTTTGTTGCCCTTGTGTAAATCTGCTGCCGGGAAATCTATAAATACAACCTTTCTCAACAAGAAATGGATCCCAACTTTGTGCAATCTTACTCTGGAGGAAATAAAGCAATCAAGCATCAATATTATTTAGAAATCATAATACAGGATTAGTTTCTTGCATTTAACATCCTTCCATTCTCTAGATTGGCATTTTAATAGTCACAAGTGCTTACCAAATCTGAGAGCCCTTTGTGATTTGATAAATCTTTGGAGATAGGAAACAATGAGATGCTTTCAAGTTTCTACTCTTTTTAATAGATTAATTGTTGAATCTTTGATATAATGTTTCATTAAGAAGTGTTATTTTACTCATACTTATTTCACTCTTACAATTTGGTTCCCACCGCACGGGGCATAACCCCATATCTCACAAAATTTCTTTGAAAAGTGTTTCACAGGTTTCTGGTGTGTTCAGTTTAGCATGAGTGAGAGCTTTTCTAGATCTTCTGACAAAAACTATAGCGCTTCTGAGGAAAAATATAGTGCTTCCAAGCTCTTTTTCAGTGCTTCCACAAAAACTATAGCGCTTCCACAGTCTGTTTCAGCGCATCGACCACCTATTTCCAGCACAGTTAGCCTTTTTTCTTCAAAATAGGTATAGCACTTCTACGAAATTATATGGCGATTCTGCAAACTGTTGTAGCACTTTTGACTATAGCGCATCTGATGTAAACTGTAACGCTTCTATTTTCTGTTTCAGCGCTTCTATAACTGCTTATCTAGATCAGACACGACTGCGGCCAAAATTTTGTTTTGATGCATTTGGACTAAAAAGAATCAATCCTAGTGTAGTCACTTGATTTAAAATTTATCAATCCTAGGATAGAAATCACACATTTTTCTATATCAGTTAAAATTGACACCATGACTTTAGTGAAGCAAAATCTTCACATAGAATAGAAAAAATTTTCTTTTGGGTTTTAAAATTGAACATTGATTACTATGTTGTGTGGTGAATAGGATTATTCTCTCCCCTTAACTAGGTGATCAAAACGCCAGACTCATCCTTTATTTCCATGCAATTTTCACTTTTTAAATCCTTTAGAAGGCCTTCCGTAGTAGGAAAAAGTACTCACCCTACGGGAATGACCTAAGTGGGAACAACCAAAGCCAGGTTTTCCACCCCACTATAAAATTTAAAGTGAATCTGGGGAAACCCACTTTTTTTGGAGTTGTGCAAAGATAACCATCCCCAAAATCTTTGTTCTAAAGATTGGGAGGTCTCTTGAGGGTGTTTATCTATTTCCTCTCTAAATGGAAACCCTATCTAAGAACCATAGTGTAGTATCCAGTTGAGTCAGTAACCAGACATTGTAATACTCGCAGTGCAAGGGGAGGGAAGAATCTGCCCCCAAGACACTCACCATATAATTGCCAAGGACCATTTGCCCAAGGGAAGAGAAATCCAACTTTGAGTACACACCTAGAAAAGACAAAAACATAGGCGCTCTCTAGTGGGTGACACAGCTATGCGAGTCAATGCAATTTTAAGATGTGGGTTGTTGAGTATAACGATGACCTTTTTGACCTGAAGAGAGAGTCTGTCTAAAGTGTATCTTTGTTAAAAAAAACAAGTGGAAATAAATAAGGACCATTCATGGTTCTTGGATATACACTATCTATTTAGATTCTAGGATTAAAAAAAATTGTTCTATAATTGCTTGTCGTGTTCTCAAATCATTTAACTCAGTTAAATATCATCTAGAAAAAAACCAAAAAAGAGTCAAACAAAACCACCTAGTAAAATTTATGATTAGAGATTGGAAATCCAAAAAAGTTTGTCAAGAAATCCCTCAAAATCAAGAAATCGAAGAAACCACTTAGTTACAAAAATATTTTGAGAAGAAGATGTTTCTTGTATCAGAGTAGGAAATTTTTTCTTGATCATAGAACTTTCATACATAGGTATCATGATTTCACTAGGGGTTATTCTGGTGATTACACCTTAGAGCCTCTTTATTCACAAGCCTATGTTCAAAGAAGAGCTCTTACACAATATCATAATAATAGTCAACCCATTCATTAGTCCTCCATCCCACAACCAATGATAGAATACTCCACTAGGCCCAATCAATTTTTGCAATAAAGAAACTCATAATCTTTAGGCTTATCATCCAACATCAGAAAATTACTAGTGGAAATATCTTGTCAAAATAAAAATTCCCGAAAAACAATCTCTTGACGAGTAGAAAAATTTAAAAAAATCATTAAAACCCAAAACAACACTTTTGAGGTCTATTTTAGCGCTTTTGAATCCAAATTAGCACTTACACCCTCTGTTTCAGCACTTATGACCTCTGTTTTGGTGCTTCCGCAAAATAGCACTTCAGAAGACTGTCATAGCGCTTCCACACTCTTTTTTAGCACTTCCGAAAAATAACTCTTTAGAAAACTATCATAATGCTTACACACTCTATTTTAGCGCTTCCACAAAATAGTGCTTTTGAGCTCTATTTTAGCGCTTCCAAAAAATAGCACTTATGCACTCTATTTTAGCGCTTCTACAGTATGTTTTAGCGCTTCCAAAAAGAATAAAAATTAGAGAGCTTCCAAACATATCAATTAGAATTGCTGGCATCTAAAACTTGGATTTTTATCAAACAGAAACATCTTCTCAGTCCAGACAGTGTCTTAGACCTAAAACAAAATAGGTTCTTATAAGTCAAAATTCCTTTCAACTAAAACCCAGATCTTGTAAACTACAAAGTATCCATTTATCAAAACACAAATCTTGATTATTGAGTTAAGTTTCCTCATTAGGATTTTGACATCCTACAATCACGAAACGAAACAAAACACAATATCATATTTTTAACTTGGTCTCATCAATAGAATATATGATTCTATTTGACTTTGTTAAAATACAATTGACACTAATTCAAACATAGAAGATCAAAGTTTAGTGAAGGTAACAAACACTCGTATGCCAATTTTGATGAGATCACAAAGACATAAATTTAAAGAAAAAGAAACTGAAACACCAAACATCATGGCTGAAGAAAATCCTTGGAGTGGACTTCATCAAAATGACACAAACAAAATAATGGCGGAAGATATACAAACAATGAAACAGGGCCCAAAGTTCCATAAATTTATGGAAAAGATCTTAGAGCAAGACATGGAAAAATATCTCCTAATGCTAGCTGAATCAAGTGCCAAACTTCCCAAATATTTCAATGTCAATCGCTTAAAAGAAGCACCTAGAACAAATGAAACTTAAATACCACAACATTCGCCAACCACAAATCAAGTTGTGGCCCTAACACAACAAATGCAAAACTTGCAACAAAAAATTCAAGATATGCAAAAGGGAAACACGAAAAGGTATGCATTATAGGACATTTGTCCTTATCCTTTTGACCCAACTGTGGATATGATACCATTCCCTAGACACTACGAATTCCCAAAATATGACAAATATAATGGTAAGACAAACTCTATCAACCATGTAAGGGAATTCAGAACCATAAGCTTAGAGTTTGCACATGAAGAAACTTACCTAATGAGGTTATTCCCAAGAAGCTTAGGAGGTCAGTGTATGGAGTGGTTTTCCAAACTACAACCAGGAATATGAACTTTTGAAGAGCTCGTCAATAGGTTCATATCACAATATTATTTTAACATCCAACATGACGTCACAATAAAGGAGCTCTATAACATGAAGGAAAACAAAGGTGAGACATTCTTTTCCTTTTTACAGCGATGGCGAAGACTATTTCCTAGGTATCCTCACTCCATACCTGAGGAAGAAAAATGGACTTATACATAGACAATTTGATGGATGAGATGAGCTACAGGATCAAATTACAATGTCCTCCAACATTCAAAACAGTGATTGAAAATGGCCTTAAAATCGAAGAAGCCTTAGTCAAATGAGGGGTGATCAAACATTACAATGAAAAATAAAACAAAACCAACTCCTCAAATCAATATACCAACAACGACAAACCTAAATTCTGGAAAAAGAATAGAAATACTGGGATCAACGAAACTGCAAATGACTTACAAAATGTAGAGCTATTTTTTAACTTGACATCCTCTACAAAAAAAGACAAACCAAAATAGTGACCAAAACATCAAGTCAAATATCAATAAAAATAATAATCTAAACAATGGAGAATCAAAACCACAAACGATCATCAAACTGACGTAGATTCACACCATTAGGCCAAACATTGGAATCAACAATGAGGGAACTTGTTGCAAGTGGTCTTATAACAACACGAGAAGCACGATTTTGGGATCCAAAAGTCAAACCACCATGGTGGAATGACGTAGATTATTGTAACTTCCACAACAATAAGGCACACAAGACAAATGATTGCATGAAATTAAAACATATAGTTCAAGATCTGATTGACAACAACAAGGTATACATAGAGGGACATCAAACAAACAACGATCATACAACCTTTAAAGACCCTTTACCAAATTATGACAAGGGAACGTCATCTTCTACAAACAGTAAGGGTAAAAATATCAATCACATTTATGATAGCACGATCTTTTGTTTTTCTGAAGTAGAAAGTGGTACTATCACTGGTAATCACATGGATAAAAACAAAACCAATGACATTATACCACTAGATTTAATCCTGAGCATACAAATATCCAACAATCAAATAAATGTTTTAAAAATTAGAGAAAGACAAGACTATCAACTGGTTAATGTAAAGACAAGGGGGCAATCCAAGGTAATTTTAAAGGGAGTTGCGCCTAAAAACACAACTCCAGATCCAATTCAATACAACATTGTCGACCAAATTTAGAAAATACCAATGCAAATATCAATACTTGAACTCCTTAAACTATCACCATCCCAAAAGGAGATTTTAGAACAAGTACTTGTTGCCACCACAGTACCCATCAACCTAGATGTTTGTCAATTCCAGGCTATGGTGGGACATTTGACCACACCACACTATCTATCATTCTATGAATAGGATGATGTGTCACTTAATCATCCACATAACAACGCCCTCCATATTGAATTTTTGATCCACAAGCATCGTGTTAAAAGAGTCCTAATAGATGGGGGAGTTGGTTTGAACATTTGTACTTTAAAGTTAATCCGTGCACTAGGGTATTTAGATAATTTTATTGATGCTCGAAGAAAAATGACAATAAAGGCTTATGATGAGGAAGAGAGATCTTCTAAAGGATTGATTGTGTTGCCCATTCAAGTGGGACCAATGATGAAAAATATAGGTACTAGAAAAAGATTTAACCTACAATATACTCTTAGGATGTCTGTGGATTCACAAAATGCAGGTAGTACCTTCGACCTATCACCAGTGTTTGAAATTTCTAGTTAATGGACAAGAGGTGACCATATCAACAGATTATAACAATCCTCAACATTGTGACACACTCAGAACTTCTCAAGACACTTTTGTGCCTCATAATAGGGAAGCATGCATTTCAAATTCATCAAATGAAGAAAAACATCCAAATACTACATCCAAGTGGGCTGAGAAAAAGGATAAATCAAAAGATACAAGTGATGTTGAAACTACATTAGCGAACAATAAGGATCCCCTAAATTATCTACCACATAAATTACAAGAAAAGTTCTAGCTAATAGATAAAGGCATGGGACAATACTCTATTGAGCAGTCTCTTAATATTTCACAATTGATGCCATTTCCAAAGTCATATGGACAACCATCAATGATAAAACAACAAACATCACAACCTTCCACGGTTCTAGAGGAAAGATTTGTGAAAGTTGGTACTATAGAGGATGAATTAGAAAACAAAGCTATCTTGGATTGGTTGTACAAGGATGAAGAAACATCGACATCAACAAACATCAACATCAAGATAGATAAATATGGCAAAGGAAAAGCTATTTTTTAAAACATGGGTTATGAAGGACAGGGACCTATTGGAAAAAGGAAAGAAGGCATCATGGAACCAATTCAACCTCTTACTCTTTATTTAAAGGATAAGATAGGACTGGGTTACTCAAAAGAAGAAAAACAAGAAATGACTAAGAAGGAAGTTGAAAGAATCCTTCAAGTAAGAGATAGCTTTTAAACAAATTCTAATGAATATGAATGGGATCTATATTTTGATATATCTTACACAGATCTCCAAATCGATGTCATAAAACAATATGCACCTACACGCGAGGAGGGACAGAGCTCAGGGTCTAGATTGCTTGTATTAGAATCACAACATATTGATGACTCAAGTGAGGATGAACAGACATCGAGTGAACTAGATAATCTAGAGGAGAGTAACATCATTGACCTCGACATCCCTAATGAAAACTCTAATGACATAACTACCCAAACCCTTACCGCCATTGACCTGAGTCAATCCGATGACTTCCTGCCCTTAGTCCATCTCGAACTTATCGACTGAGAACCCATTGAACCTCTAAATGTACCCATCTATGCAAATGATGATGCTATCATAAATTTCCTTTGTTATGACGAACCTGATACAAGTTCTATCCATAAATCTCATAACAACGTGGATCAACTGTAAACACATAACTTCAAAGAGGGGAAAAATGTATACACCTAAAATTTGTCAGGAGAATGTAATTAATTAAATATGACCTATTTGACTAATTATCCTAAATACATGTACAATTAAATAAATAGAAATATTTATTTATATAGTTCACCTTTTATTTCTTCTAACTTTATTACATTATTTCTTCTTAATTAAATAAACAAATTTATTTAATTATCATTATAAAATTCTTCTATTATCTTAATCACATCATCATCTAAATTAAATAAACAAATTTTTGACTTTGTTTTATTTAATTATCACACTTCCTCCATATTTATTTAATTAATTAATAGACTTCTATAGTTTGTTTTATTAAGTTAAATATCTTCTTTCCTAAATTGAATAAATCCAAATATTCAATGGAAATACATTCTACAACTATTTCCTATTTTCACTCAAAAGTTGCATAAATCAAATTAGATATTATATGTCTAATTTATGTCTAAATTACTTGACTCAATCTTCACAGGAAAATTTGGAGACAAATTGAAGATAAATTTATAGGCAACTCCTTCATCCTCTTCCATCAATTCTTCCTATCATCTGGCTTGATATTTTTGTGGGGAGGAATAATTCTCAAAATATTCTCAATCTTCTCAATCTCTCATCATTCAATCCTCCAGATTGAATCCAAGCCTCTACTTTTCTGCCCCTGTGCAAATCTGTTGTCGGGAAATCTATAAATACAACCTTTCTCAACAAGAAATGGATCCCAACTTTGTGCAATCTTACTCTGGAGGAAATAGAGCAATCAATAAATCAAGCAAGCAAGCATCAATATCATTTAGTAATCATAATACAAAATTAGTTTCTTGCATTTAGCATCCTTCCATTCTCTAGATTGGCATTTTAACAGTCACAAGTGCTTACCAAATATGAGAGCCCTCTATGATTTGATAAATCTTTGGAGATAGGAAACAATGAGATACTTTCAAGTTTCTACTCTTTATAATAGATTAATTGTTGAGTCTTTGATATAATGTTTCATTAAGAAGTGTTATTTTACTCATAATTATTTCACACTTACAAAAAAAGTTGGAATTCACCAAGTTCTTTGAAGAATGGAAAATCAACTTTTCTTGGTCTTACTCAAATATGTCAAGTTTAGATCCAGAACTATTGATGCATCATCTATCTCTACCTAATGGGGTGAAACCTATCAAACAAAAGGTAAGAAAAATACATCCGCATATCACCTTCTTGGTGAAGGCAACACTCAAGAAATTGTTAGATGTTGCTTTCATTCATCCAATTGATTATGTTGATCAAAAATTGTACCAGTTTCTAAGCCAGACAATAGCATCAGGATATGTACCGACTTCAGGGATCTCAACAAGGCATGTTCGAAGGATGACTTTCCTTTACCAAACATTGACATTATTGTAGACTTGACATCTAGAAATGTCATGTTATCATTGACAGATGGATTTTTGGGTTATAATCAGATAAAGATAGCACCAAAGGATCAAGAGAAGACAACGTTCACCTGTTCATGGGGAACATTTTGTTGGAATGTGATGTGTTTTGGGTTGAAAAATGCAGGCGATACATATCAAAGAGCAATAACCACCATCTTCCATGACATGATGCATACTTTTAAGGAGGAATATGTGGATGATCTATTGGAAAAATAATATACTAGAGAAGGACATCTTGAGATCCTAGACAATATTTTCACTCATCTAGAAAAGTTCAATGTTAGATTAAATCCAAAGAAATGTGTGTTTAATGTAACATCGACAAAAATTCTAGGGTACATATTTTCAGAGAAAGGTATTTAAGTGGATCTTGCTAAGGTCAAGGCTATTATGGAGATGTCACCACCTCAAAACATTAGTTAGCTACGGTCTCTATAGGGAAGGCTTCAGTCAATCTGAAGGTTCATTTCTCAACTAGCAGACAAGAGTCATCTGTTCAATCATTTGCTACATAAGAATGTCTCTTTTAGATGGGGAAAATTTTGAAACTACTTTCAATCAACTAAAGAAATATTTGATGTCTCCACCAATATTGGTGCCACCTACAGAAGGAAATCCATTACTACTTTATATAGCAAAAACAAAGATTTAATTGGGGATTTTATTGGCACGGGAAGATCTTGGAGGAAAGGAACAAGCTATTTATTACATCAGTAGAACTTTGAATGGTTATGAGATCAATTACACCTTCATTGAGAAAGCTTATTTGGTGGTAGTCGCCATTATATGCTAACTCACATAGTTAATCTCATAGCAAAGATTGATCCACTAAAATACTTACTCAACAAATCTGCTTTAATAGGAAGGCTAGCCAAATGGGTCATGATCTTGAGTGAGTTTGATATATAGTATGTAGATCGAAAATCCATCAAGGGACAAGTGATAGTTGATTAGTTAGCTGAAGCACCTCTACAAGTTGATCAACCAATGACCATTGAATTTCTTGATGCAAACATTCTTACTATCACACCACAATAATGGACGCTATATTTTGATGGATCATACACACAACATGGATCAGGTGCAGGGATCTTATTTGTCACACCTCAAGGACATACCATTCCAAATTCCTATAAACTCATCTTTCCTTGTACAAATAATGTAGTTGAATTCGATGCATTAATATTGGCATCAAAGTAGTGGTTGAATGGAATATCATAGAGCTGCAGGTCTATGGAGACTCACAATTGGTCATTAATCAAGTAAATGATGAGTATCCAACAAGGGATGACAAGTTTCTACCATATAAGAAAATGATGGATGATTTAAAAAATTACTTTGTCCAGATCAAATTTGAACAAATAGCAAGGGAAGATAACAAAGTTGTTGATGCTATGGCTACAATTGCTTATCTCTTATAGATATCAAAACAACGAAGACATTATGAGTTTATGGTGGAACAAGTGTCTAATCCTACCTATGACAATTCCGAATCCCAAGTAATATACCATATTTTTGACCTGGAAACCTCCATCTATGGGAAGATCTATACTTACTTAACAGACAATACCCTACCTCATGATATTTCCCGAAATCAAAAATGAAATTTCATTTTCCAAACCGCATGACATACCTTTATTTCTAACATATTTTACCGTTGAGGTCTTGATGGCACTCTCCTAGGGTGTCTAGAACATAATGAAGCTGAAATAGCCTTGCATGAAATTCATGAAGGTATCTATGGGACTCACTCAAGTGGTTTAACTCTAGCAAAGAAACTCCTCTATTTGGGGTATTACTGGCTAAATATGGAGAAAGAATCTTATCAGTATGTAAAGAAATGTCAAAAAAGTCAAATCCATGGTAACCTTATACATGCACCAGCACAGGAACTACAATCCTTTGCATCAACATGGCCTTTTTGTCATTGGGGACTGGATCTGGTAGGTAAAATTCATCCTTCTTCATCTAATGGATATAAATTTATCATTACAACCATGAAGTACTTTACAAAGTGGATTGAGGTTGTACCCCTAACCATTTCCATAGGAAAACAAATTTCATCCTTTATCTTAAATTACCTTATTTGTCGGTATGGTGTCCCTTAGTCCATTATCACTGAAAATGGTCGACCTTTTAAGATTCAATATGTCCGAGAATTGTGTGAGCGGTTTCATATCCAACATCACTTTTCAACACCATACTATTCTTAGGGAAATAGCCATGAAAAGGCCTCCAACAAAACTATATTGAAAATCTTGAAGAAAATGGTCAACGATGTTGGATGTGATTGCCACGTTCAACTAATTCTTGCTTTGTGGGAATATCAAACCAATATTAGAAAACCTACTAGAGCTACACCATATGCCTTGGTATATGGATTAGATTCTATTCTACCTATTGAGGTTGAAATACCATCCCTTCGTGTGTCACTAAAAGTGATCATTTCAGATGAGGACTATCGAGTGTCTAGACTTTAGGATCTAGAAATATTAGATGAGCGTTGTCAGCAAGCTATGGATCATTTGAAAGCATATCAATAGATTATTTCCAAAAGCTACAATCACAAAGTCAAATCAAGGGAATTTTAGGTAGGTGACTTGGTATTAAAGGAAAACCCTCGCAATCAACAAAATCATGAAAAGAAGGGTAAGTTTGAACCAAATTGGCTAGGTCCCTTTGTTGTCATATCAGTCTATGGATCAGGAGCTTATCAGTTGTCCACACCTAAAGGGGATTTGTTCAATGAACCTATCAATAGTATCCATATCAAAAATTTATATACTTGAATTATCCAGTGCACAGTGAAAGTTTTAAAAATAACAAAAAAATCAAAATATAAAGAAAATACAAAAAGAAGTAAAAAATTAGAAAAAGTTGTTGCCTTGATGAAATCCTAGAAAACAAACATCTTGGTAATAGAAAAAAAAATCATACAATCAGGAAAGTGGAATAAAAACTAGTTAAAACCTAGCAACATGCGCTATTTGTGATAGACCAGTTGTTCTATCTATTTGAGAACGTCTTGATCAGTCATTTTGGCCATCGTTTCACTTATCATCAAAGAGATTCATATACATATCCTGGAAATGTGGTCATGTCTGACCCTAGCTTGGGGGAGAAATCTTGAACTCACTAGGGGAAATAAATTGTGGGCTTAAACAAACTGAAAAACAATAGTATGTCAACGTAGAAAACAAAATGATCATAGGAAAATTCAACATCGAACATCAGCGATACAAAATATCAAACTATCCAATCAAACAACTTGAATCAATCAACCAAATAAAATCTACATGGATGATATTTCTTTTGAAAAATGATTTTACTGCTTAAGGCTTGAGTGTTCAAATGTTGTACTTTGATTTTTTTTATCATATCTTTAGAGCAACACGATGATGTATTGAACTAGAGAAGCAAGGAAGGAGTAGGATTTTTATTTGTCTAATGTCTGTGAGTTAATCATTTCTCCTATGTTAATTGTCACAAGACGTTCTCTACCAAGTATCATTGATGACATTTCAGATTCACATAGGAAAATGATTAATTCTTGTATGTTTTACACAAGAAATGCTCAAGTCATCTTGGTTTAATTATACCTAGATGCTTGTGTTAACTTGAAAAATAAAAAATCATGAAAGAAGTACTTAATTCATCATGGTCTAACTTATACCATCAATGCTTATACTCACTTTCAACATTTGCAAGGCACAATGATGATAAAAAACATGCTATATAGATTATTAAGATAACAATTTTTGCATAAATAGATTTGCATACTTAAATAATATTACATTCATATTAGACTTGCATCTACATAATATATTATTTTGAGGTTGGCAAATATTTCAAAAATTATGTTATCTCTATCGTTTAATGGATTGAGTGTACTTGACAAAACAAAAACATTATAATTCTCATATAGCTGCATAATCATTTGCATGACACATATTACTATGCAATATACATTTGATCTCATTTTTGCATTATCATATCACTCATTCAATTATACATCACATCATACATATAGGGGCATTATCATATCATACATTTATCCATGCATTAGATCATACATATCTACATCAGATAATATCAAAAAGAAATTGCATTACACATCATTTGCATCACAATAAATCTATTTCATATCATATCCACATCATTCATAATGCATATAAAATCATTATCCAAGCATCACATATCATTCACATTATCACATTCATCTCATGGAATTTCATATTAACAACATTTTACCATTGCATCCATACATAATAAATTCATAAATGCATATCCATAACATCATCATCATATAAGAATCACATGGCATATAGAATGGAAATTAAATGCATATATCATAGGCAACCATCATAAATCATATAGAACACATATAGATCAATAATCTACCGCATATCATATAAAAATCAAAAATCATGATGTCAAGTATACAATGAAGTCTAAATAAATATCAGAGAGATACAATATCAAGATGGTAGTAAGCTAAAATCAAAGTCTACATGATCAACAGGCTCAAAATACATCAACTATAATCATAAGACTATGAGGTGCTCCCCCCAGCTCTAGCTAGTCTAGCTAGGCCTCCTACAACACCACCTAATGGACATGCACTAGGTGCACCTATACCTAGGTCTGGCCCTAGATCTCTACGTGGTGGTTGTAAGACGCCCATGTTGGTGGTCCAAGAGTGGTTGTGTGTTGATCTAGACTCGACATAGCTGACTCTCTGCTCTTCAAGAATGACTACATGATATCAGTCCCTATAATACTCAACCTATCTAGCAACTTGTGTAACCTCTCTCATCATGTCCCTAGTTGTAGTCCTCTCAGCCACTCTCTACAATCTGTCAAATAATGCCACTACTTGCTCGCCCACCTTTCTAGTCGCATCTCTCTCGATTTTTAGGGTGGTAACCTGTGCATGTGCCTGAGTGAGTAATGCCTACACCTATGCTAATTGCCCCTACAAATTCTGAACTTGCACCTATAAGGCAACTATCGGTGTCTGCTATTGCTATGAGGGTAGTTTGATTTGCACATGCTATAAGGCCGCAACCACCAAAGACCTCCTCTCCCGAGGCACCATGACATCACTGATAGTAGAAGCTACTCTACCACCACTTCTACCACCACCTCTACTGCCACCACCCCCATCTCCATCATCTCCATTTTCATCATCATCATCATCATCACTAGTCTCCATCTCCTCCTTTTCCATATCCCCCTCCACCATCTCCTCCTCTAAATCCCCTCCATCTCTCCTCCTCCACTTGCGACCATGAAAAACTACCCTCTCTTGCTCATCTAATAATGGCACAACCTCATTCGGGCTAGAGATCCATGGGAATGGATGTAGAAACAAGTACTGAGCATACTCCTCAGATATCCCAACCTCAACAACCTCTGGATGATAATCCTAGATAACCGACTATAACCCCCGATACTCCTCAACTACTACATCATAGGATAGGGTGGGTCCCCACTCTAAAGCATCCATCTATCATCGTGCATAGTGAGTGACACCATGTGGCATACCCTATAATCTACCATATTGCCACATAACCCTCCTGAACAGAAATCTCTCAATGACAGATCGTGTCCTCCCAATCAAGTACATGGAGTGGCACAAATATGACATCTTTGTATCATCCTCTACCCACGACTCACAACCAATATAGGGCCACCATACAACAGACTCTAGATCATCCAACATCCACCTCTTGTACTCCAATTTGCCTAGCCTATGCTAGACAACTAGACCTATGTAGCCATGGATATATGGTCTCCCAACTGGTCGTTGTCTATTTGCAATGGGACGTGTGATGGAAATATGCTCCCATGCCCATATCTATAATAATGTCACTCCGACCAAAAAACTATGTCCTCTAAGATAAAAAACCTGGTGTAAATCATGGTATAAATGTGCTAACATCTACATACCCCAAGCATATCTAGTACCCTGTACAATCATTTTCTCCAGGATTCGTCCCCAACCAATAGAGAGTCCCTTCGACCTACGTTTAGGACATAGACAACCACCAATGAAACAAGCAAAAATAGATGGTAGTGTAGCATAAGCATCAACCATCTCCCTCCAGGGAATCTCATAACCACATATCTGGTCATCCTCAAACACTCTACACAAGGCATCAGTACCTCCTTGCTTAGTATGATCATACAACACAAGCTCTCCCACCACATGTATCCTAAGAATATGGTATACATCCTTTGAGGTCACTATCATCTCACCGGTAGGAAGGTGAAAGGTGTTATGCTCACTATGCCACCTCTCTACTAGGGTTGTCAGGAGTCCCCTATTAATTCTAATATGGGGAATATACAACAAAGAGGATAAACTGAAACATAATATAACACCTATATCAGGTTTTGTTAGATGAGGTATCAAATCCCAGGTTCTAGGGAAATGCTCGCGAATCTGCAGATTCACCAAAGGCTCCTATCATCACAAAATATCGCAAATCAATAATCTTTTCAATCAATCGAAATCAATCATCCTATCAATCTAATCAGATCTGGTGAGACTTTGATCAAATATCGTGAGCATCAATCTATCAAATTCTTGCCTAACATGAGGTTAATCAATCAATCTATCACTCAACCTTTCCTATCATGAGGTTAATCAATCGATCAAACTATATTTGTTCCTCGCCTATCATGAGGTCAATTATCATCAATCAATCATTGAATCTCACCTATCATGAGATCAATAATCATCTAAATCTATTAGGATCATCAATCAAAATCACATCAAAGGCTAACTCAATCAAAGAACATCAAAATCAAGGATTTTACTAAAAAACACATCTTTTTGACTTGGATGCACTAAAATAGTCTAACAAAGCGCTAAAAAAGTAAATGGACCATTTAAAATCACCAATGCGCCAAAACAATCTATCAGTGCGTTAAAATCGTGAATGTGCCATTTCAGTCATCCAATACTCTAAAACAAATATTTAATGTGCCAGTATAGTCAATGCGCCATTTTAGTCAATCAATGTGCTAATCTAGACTTTCAAGGAACTATTTCAATCTATGCACTACAATTTTATACCTATGTGCTAAATCTCTACTTGAATGCACAAAACAAGTGAATGCGATAAAACAATTCTCTAATGCACTAAATCAGGATGTCAAAGCACTAAAACTAAAAAGAAAAATTGAAATGAGAAAAAGAGCGGGAAAAACAAGTTGCACAAATTATGAGGATGTTTATTAGTGTACATACCAGAGGTCCATACACTATCGAGCAGTTGTGACATCACATGTGGTTAAATTGACGTGTGTGGTAGGGAATCAACATCTTGCTCCAAATGGACAATTTGCTAAATCACTCTCAAATTTCAAAATCACACTTTTAACCTTTTAAAGGCTAATTAAGTGGGATTTTTATGGCATTGATTTATTTTATTTTACAAAAGAGGGATTAATTCATTCTTTCATCGAGGGGGTAGTTTAAAAATCATTTTTCAAGAGATAAATCACTTCAATTTCAAATCATCATCAATTCATCATCAAATCATAAAAAAATGATTTTTTTTGAAAAATCCTATTTTTTTTAAAAAAATCACTGATTTATCTCCCAAGGGGGCATTATATCCATTATCACTCAAAAATAAGTGTCTAGGGCATATCAATTTTTTTTGTCAATACTAGCAGCAAAATTGATTCTTTCAAGCAATATGTAGACACATCACTTCAAAGAGGAACAAAATGTGTACACCTAAAAATGGTTTGGATAAATATAATTAATTAAATTCAATTATTTGATTAATTAACCTTTCATTCATCTATTTATAAATAAATAGAAATATTTATTTATATAATTCACATTCTATTTCTTATATATACATGGAGGTGTAGACACGTAAAAAGTCTTAATTGATACTATGCATTTGATTTTGATTAATTAACACTATTTCTTCCTTAATTGCTTTGAACTAGTCAATTAATTAAATAATTATTATTATTTAGTTAAAATCAACAAATTCAACTATTAATCAAAAAAAAAAAATTATTGATTAATTCACTTTTATTCTGACTAATGCTCATCACATTTAATTAACTCAAATCATTTAATTAAATCCTCTCATTTGATTAAATAAATCAAATCAAATGTCACAATTATCTAATTGATCCCAATTAAATAATTCTAAATTTATTAATCCTAAACCACTTTCTAATCAGCTTTAACAAATCCTCTAGTTTTTAACTCCTCAAGAGTTAAATGAACCCATGGTAAACTAACTAGGTTGCACATGAAATTAATCTTTTAATTATCTAATTCCCCTATTTATCCTCACAAAGGAATATTCCTCTCAACCACCCTCTATTCAATTTCCCTCCAAATATTTCAAAAATCTCTTACATCCTCAATAACTCCTCTTACATTTTCATTTACTTCTCTTACATCTTCTCAAATCGTCAACCAAATTCATTAAATTCTTCTTACAACCTTTCAATTCCTCTTACAACCCCCATTCCTCAACACATTTTCCAAAATGTGCTCTACCTTCCTCTAATAGAACTGTGATAAGTGTCACATTCTCATTGGCTCCCATTTTATCCCACATTCATCAATTCCTCTCATTCCTCAATGCTTGAGCTCTATAAATAGAAGCATTCTCTTCACAATATGGATCCACAACTTCCAGTATTATCACTATAGGAATTTCAATTCATAGCTATCCATCATTTTCATCATTTTTAGCTAAGTTATCATCATTTGGAGTCATTTCCATACTTGGAATCATCAACATCTTCAAAGCTTATCACAAGGGATTGGAAAAGGGATTCTTTGCACATCAAAGGAGCACCACTCCCCCTATGGGGTGAAGGTTTAGCTAGCTCAATTTAGATTACATGCTATCTTTTGTTAGTTTTGTTGGAAGCATGCCCTATATTGTCATTGATGTCACCATGTTGGTCTAGTACCTTGTACCAATGTGCAGATCATGCTTATCCCATCCAATATCTGATCCAATACTTTGGTCTATATATTCTCTTCGGTAATCATTATAATCTAAGGTTTTTGGAAAAGGCTTATAATAGTTGGAAGCATGTATGTATATATTATCAGATGTTCATATGCTTGGGTGATGCATGGGCATTGATTTTTGTGATTAAATTTTTGTATTAGGTCAATCATGGCTGACCTAATAATTAGTCTATAGCCAAACATGAATTGTGGATTATATGTGAGACCTAGATTTGGTCCCAACCGATATGATGTTGCATGACACAAGTGAATTTTGGAAAAGATTTATATGAAGCCGACAGGTTATCATTTTGAAATATGAATTGTATCCAATTAGGTTGACCTAAATGATGCATGTCGATATATCAAGTATATATGCAAGATGGTTAGAAGAGAATAGTAGGTCATGAAGGTATACGAATGCAAAGAGAAGAAGAATTGTCTATGTGCATAAGCAAAGTTTTTGAATAGATGGTTGAAGAATAGTTTGTTATTAAGCAAGAGAATACTTTGAGCATCAAAGGAACTGAATCTAAACTTGTGGTGTAACTTCATCAGTTCAACTTTGGTTAGCCATTTTTGTTTACTCAATTTCTATAGGCAGTGAGCCTCCATGTTTGGATAGTGAGTTCTTGTAAAGTAGTGAGCTTTTTGTATCTAGCATTGAGCCTCCTTGTAACTGGTATTGAAATAACTATATATATAATGAGCTAATCCTCACCGCGGTTTCTCCCTCATTGGGTTTTCCATGTAAAATTTGGTGTTGTGGAATTTCATGTTTTGTTGTTGCTCTTATCTATTCTATGCTGCAAAAAAAATTAGAAGTATGTGTTCAATAATTTTGTGTGGATACTGATTCACTCCCCCTCTCAGTATCTAATTTATTCAATAATTGGTATCAAAGCATTGGAGGTGCAGGAGCACCAAGTTGCTTTCAAGCCTCCATGAGGCCATTTGTAAATAGTTGCTCTATTTTGTGTATTGGGTCTTATAATAAGGTTTATAAAACTATTTTATAGGTGTTTGAGTCTTAGTAACTCATATTTGAAATCATTTATCAAATAATTTTTAAAGTTGTTCCATATTGTAAAAATTGTAAAAGTTGCTCAAGAAAGTTGTCAACCAACTTGTCAAAAGTTTCATTAAGGTATTTTGTCAACAAAATAATTAAAAGTTGGTTGAAAATATTTGGTTTTGGTTGGAAATTTATAATTACACCCTCCAAAACTCGAATTGGGGGGTTGGAGACATCATTTTTGAAGTTTGATAAATGACAACCTCAAATTTTGTGTGCATTTTCTGATTTTCACATTGTTTCCAGGCTGAATTTGTGCTTTTTACAGCTTGTTATGGACTCAAATAATGGATTATCATATATGGATAGAAATATAGCTGTTTCTAGTTTCCAATTATTTTTGTCTTATTAAATGTTATTGAGTTTTGTGGAAGATATGACTATTTTGGTGAGACTGTCTATTCTAACAATATTTTTCAGAATTTATAGTCTAAAAAATGTGATGGTACGGATTGTAAAGTCTATATTTTGGATCTGAAACAAATTGGATTTTGTTTCTATGTGAATATAATTTCATTTTATTCAAGTCTCATCAAAATTAATTAAGTTTTGAATAAGTTATGACCATTTTTGTGAGGGCAGGTTTGAACACTACCTAGGGTTTGCAGTTTTGGGAAAAATGCAATAAATTTATTTTCCACCATTGGATGTTCATAAAACTTGGAAGGGAAGTCTATAATTATGTTATCTTCAATATCACTGAAGATATTGGATTTATTATTATGATTTTTGTGGAACTTATAACTGGTAGTTCGGTGCATTGAATTGTGGGTTGCCATGAGAGTATTTTCAATGTGATCTAGAATGCACTTAATCATTGTTTGAGATGAATAATTTTAAAAGTGTCATTAAGGTGTTTTGTCAACAAAATAATTAAAATGTGGTTGAAAATAGTTGGTTTTGGTTGGAAATGTATAAGGAAACCCTCCAAAACTCTAACTGGGGGGTTAGAGACATCATTTTTGAAGTTTGATAAATGGCAACTTCAAATTTTGTGTGCATTTTCTGATTTTCACATTGTTTCCAGGCTGAAGTTATGCTTTGTACAGCTTGTTATGGACTCAAATAATGGATTATCATATATGGATGGAAATATATCTATTTCTAGTTTCCAATTATTTTTGTCTCATTAAATTTTATTGAGTTTTGTTGAAGATATGACTATTTTGGTGAGACTGCCTATTCTAACAATATTTTTCAGAATTTACAGTCTAAAAAATGTGATGGTACGGATTGTAAAGTCTATATTTGGATCTGAAACCAATTGGATTTTGTTTCTATGTGAATATAATTTCATTTTCTTCAAGTCACATCAAATTCATTAAGTTTTGAATAAGTTATGACCATTTTTGTGAGGGCAGGTTTGAACACTGCCTAGGGTTTGCAGTTTTGGGAAAAATGCAATAAATTTATTTTCCACCATTAGATCTTCATAAAACTTGGAAGGGAAGTCTATAATTATGTTATCTTAAATCTCAATGAAGATATTGGATTTATTATTATTTTTGTGGAACTTATAAATGGTAGTTCGGTGCATTGAATTATGGGTTGCCATGAGAGTGTTTTCAATGTGATCTAGAATGCACTTAATCATTGTTTGAGATGAATAATTTTATGAAATTTGTCAAGTGAATGGAATTTTGAGTTGTGAATCCCTTGCTCTGTATCAATTGGTTTCTCTAGAGAATTCTAATAGTTTTAGGGAGATCCTATAGAGTGAACAAATGGATAAAGAAGATCTTCATACTACCCTTGAAGATCTTGACAAGGCTGAAATTGAAAATAGAGATATGAAGAAAAATCTAGATGAAGCAAACGAATGCATCCAGAAATGGAAAGAGAAGTTAAATAAATTCAAAGAAAGATACAAAGAAGTGAGTGAGGAATTTGACCAAGAAAATTATGATAATATTGGACTGAAATTCAAGATAGATGAAAAGAAGAAAGTTGAAGAGTGCCTGAAAATAGTGATACAAAGCAAGGCTAATGTTTGCTCTAGGCTTGAATAGGAAGTGATGAATCTGAAAATAGAACTTGAGAAAGAAAAACTTTGTGAAGAGGATTTCAAGACAATCTCCACCAATCTTGATGAACTAATGGTAGGAAAAAAATCTTCTAAAGACAAAAGTGGATTAGGTCATGAAGCTGATGAAAAAATGTAGAACTCAAATCCATTAATCAATCATAAGACTCAAGATAAAGGAAAATAGAAAAGAAACTCTGGAAGGAGATCGCCTATCAGACAACCAAATACACAAAAGGTACTCATCATTCAATGGTATTTGTTTTTCATGTAATAAATCTGGTCATAAGGCAACTCAGTGTAGGAGTAGGATGAATCAGTTTATTGGTCCCTTCTCTAGACAATGTTATACATGCAAGAAGATCAGACATAAAGCTTCTAAGTGCAGATCTTTGGTAAGGATTTTTAGTCAGGTGATGATGAATAGGTTAAATGGAAAAATGATAAATCAATCATTTGATGGCTATTTCTATACCTGTAACATGTTTGGACATAAATAGAATCAATGTAGAACTAGGATGGATGGAGATCAGACAAGTAAGAGAAATATTGTCTGTGACTATTGCAAGAAATCGGGACATATCTCAAAAGTGTGTAGAAGTAGAAAGGAAAAGCAGTTTGCTCCAGTGGAAGATGATAAACTGGTTAAAAATATTGATAAGGAAGAGGTTAAGCAAGAAATGAGAAAGATATGGAAAAAGAAAGAAGAACTAGAGACTCTTGATGCATTTGTACCCTCATCTGATGCAGATGAATCCTATGGGAATTAGACCTAGCATGGTCTTAGGGGGAGCTTTATCAAAAAATAAATTAAACCCCTGGAAGTATAGCGTCTCAGGTTTTGACACATCAATATGTTGTAAGGAATGATAGGAGAGAAGTGATGCAAAATAAATTGGAAGAAAAAGAGCGAGCATGTTCTTTTGTGGAGTAAATTAGGGTTTCTTAGTGTCGAAAGGAGGGAAATTTTGTCAACATTTTTCAATTAATGTAAGTTAGGGAAAAATGATGGAGTATAAACGAAATTTCATCAATCATTTTGATCATCAAATACATTCGAAGGATTTGTAGAGTGATTTGGAACTCTCTTGAAGCATTTCTAAAGTGATTTGAATCACTTGAAGAGAACATTATGGACATTCGAAAGCAAGTGAAAAATGTTTCCCTATCTAGTAGCTATAGAGGAAGGTAATAGAAGAATTTCCTTGTTAAATTTTAAGAGCTATAATGGAAATTTCTAACTGAGGATCAAGTGGGAATATCCCTCTGAAGTTAAAATGAGTCGAGCTGGATGAATTCAATCATCACAAAATAAAGAAGATGGAACTAGGGTTGGAATCAAGCGACTTACGAAACTTACAAACCCTAGGTTTGGATTTATGGGGAGAATTCCCTTGGATTTTTGACAAAGAATTTATCTTGTTCCTTTTGAGAAAATTCAAGGATGGTAGCATTGTATGGGATAAATCCTATCCCATTTCGAAGGAAGCAATCAAAGTAGTTATCGGATTGTGTAGCATTGGAGAACTTCTTGGATGGAAGACTATAAAATACAAGTAGAGGAAATGACGAGAGTTGACAAAGATCCTCAAGCACTATTGATTGATACTATTGTTGATTCCTTAGTTAGGTATGTTGTGTATGGTATTTCTTACAAAATATATATCAAAATTTGAGAAAGTTCTACTCTGGTCATTGCAGTATATTTGACACATAAAATAGTGAAAGAGAACAAATAGTTTGATCTATGTAAAATAATTCTTGAAAATATCATTGAGAACATACGAATCTCACTAGGAGAAGGATACCCATTTCATTTCAGGTCCTTGCTTACATGTCTAATACTCTATTTTTTGAAATCACTACCGAGAAAGAAAGATGTTGAGTGGGAATTCAGGATTCTCATTGCAAGACAGATATGCAGACACTTGGAAAGTTTAGAGGATAAAGTGAGTGTGTGTAAATTTTTTTTCTTATATTTAGAGAGTGTAATGAGCTCCAGTGAAGTTATGCTGAGTCGATTTGATGAAGGTTCCTCCTTCAGAACAAAATAATTGGAAGTAGTTACTAGTGATTCCCCTCCAGAATTGAAGAAAAGAAAAGCTATCTTCGAAAACATCATTGTTATTCCCGAAGAGATTGAAGAAAAAGAAGAATCTATGGCTAGATTTGAATCTTCCAATCCAGATGTCATCTGTTCTATGTTGATAAAAGGGAAAATGAAGAAAATTGGTGATTTATAGAGTATGGCCTCTCTTTTTGATAGATTTAAAATTGATGATGCCCTAGTTGAATATCTATTTCTTAAAGGTATTGATGTATCTATAATTTCTAATTCTTTACTTGAAAATTTAGTTGAAATAGTTGAAGAGAGAATGCTACTTGAAGGTCCGAAAGGATGCAGGTTGGAAGCTTTGGTTGAAAAGAGATTTTCTAAAGAAAAGAAAAGGTTATCTGAACTAATCATGGAGATGAAGAACTACATAAAATAAATGTTAGACATATACAAGTAATGTCTCTAGTGGCATGTTGCAGTAGATAACTTCAGAAGCAGAATTGAAGCAATTGAATCCGAGGTGAAAAGCATTGGAAAGAAGTTTGATATTTTTGAAGAAAAAAAAGGAAAGTAGAGGGTGAGAGTTGATGAACTACAAGCTGAAATGATCATTTTGCAAATAAAAATCGATGATGTAGTGAAGACCTTTTGGCATCTTAATGAAATTGTTGAGGTTTGGTTAGACCATCTTTCTGGAATACTCTTTGATGCAGAAGACTGTGAAAAAAAATGTTCATCCACAAATTGGTCATCCTCCTTCACACTGTTGGCTCTATTGGCAAGTATGTGTACAAGAATGGACTCTATAGTACTCGAATGGGAGAAATTATATCATGTGATCAAAGAAAGGTACAAAAAGGTATTTCAAGTGAAAAGTGTCATTTTGGTTTGAAAGAGTGAATTCTTGAAATTTTGGTAGTTTTTGAAATTTTGAATGAATTACAATCCTTGAACATTAGATGTCACCATTTTTACATCTTTTTGGCACCCTTTATCATTGATATCAAAGGGGGAGAGATTTGGAGAGTTCTGGAGGAGAATTTTTTGAGAGATTGAAGGAGATTTTTTGAATTGGAATTTTTGCACATGTTGCCATCAATGCCAAAGGGGGAGATTGTTGGAAGTATGTCCTATATTGTCATTAATTTCACCATGTTGGTCTAGTACCCTGTATCGGTGTGTAGATCACGCTTATCCCATCCGGTATCTGATTTGGTAATTTGGTCTACATATTCTCTCTGGTAATTAGTATAATCTAAGGTTTTTGGAAAAGGCTTAGAATAGTTGGAAGCGTGTATGTATGTATTCTTATATGTTCATATGCTTGGGTGATGTGTTGGCATCAGTTTTTGTGATTACATTTTGGTATTAGGTTAATCATGACCGACCTAATAATCAATATATAGCCCAACATGAATTGTGGATTATATGTGAGACCAAGCTTTGGTCCCAGTCGACATGATGTTGCATGACATAGGTGAATTTTGGAAAATATTTATATGAAGCTGAAAAGTTATCATTTTGAAAATATAAATTGCATCCAATTAGGCCAACCTAATTGATTTGTGTGGATATATTAGGTATATATGCAAGATGGTTAGAAGAGAAAAGTAATCAATGAAGGTATGCGAATGTGAAGAGAAGAAGTGTGTATGTGCATAAGTGAAGTGTGTGAATAGATGGTTGAAGAATAGTTTGTTGTCATGTGAGTGAATACTTTGAGAATTAAAGGAACTCAATCTACAGTTGTGGTGTAACTTCATCAGTTCAACTCTGGCGGTTAGCCATTTTTCTTTACTCAATTTATGTAGGCAGTGAGCCTCCATGTTTGGATAGTGATCCTTTTGTATCTGGCAGTGAGCCTCCTTGTAACCGATATTGAGATATATATATATATTGTGAGCTAATCCTCATTGTGGTTTTTCCCTCATTGGGTTTTCCATGTAAAATTTGGTGTTGTGGAATTTCATGTTTTGTTGTTGCTCTTATCATTTCTATGCTGCAAAAAAAATTAGAAGTATTTGTTCAATAATTTTGTGTGGATACTGATTCGCCCCCCCTCTCAATATCCAGTTTATTCAACAATTTTGTTCTTATTTTCATGTTTTCTCTTTGAGATGGTTAAAGAATCTCATAGGGAGTGTTTATTCGGTTTTCTAACATGTTTAACACTTTTTTGATGTTTCGTGCTAGTTAATTGCAGATTGGACACTCACATTTTGGTGCTAGAAGGAGGGATAACCACTTTATTTTGTCAAATTTTTCCTTAATTTTATTTTTTTTGCAGATATAGGGGAGTGACGCCATACTTGCAAGATACAATTTCACATTTTCTTTCAACATCACATTTGTGAAATTCCAGAGTGTTTCCTTTAGTTTCAAAATCGCTTTTGCCTCATCGCACCACATTTTCTTACCGTTGTCACTTCGCATATGCTACAACATCGCCTTTGACCTTTCTATTTTTTCCTTATTTTTGGTTCCAGCAGAGCATCGCTTTCCATATCACACCACATATGCGCTCTCTACTTTTTGTAGAGCGTCGCTTTTTCATTTCAATGGAGCGTCATATTTTCTTTCAACATCACCTTTGCATAGTTTTAGAGCGTCACATTTCCTACACAACATTTCCTTTGCAGGAAGGGGAGGAATACTGAGTTGGGAATCTAAAAGCGTTTTTTAATATTCATTTTAATAGCTTAGACTTTCCAATTTTTCATTTTATTTCCTGTCTTAGGACCAACTAGAGTTATTTTTGGGCCTAAAATTTACAAACAACTCAAGCTTTGCCAAAGTTGCTTAAAATTGAACATTAGAAACTTACTAGACTTTGATTTTGGGCTAAAATTGAACAAGGAAAACTCACACTCAAGTTTTTTGGTTAAAATGATTTCAGTATTTCTTTGAAGGCTAAAATGAACAAGTGATTGATTTTTGTGATTTTATCTTCGGTGCATCTTAAGTGTGTATCCTCTCCCCTTGTGCTTCATGTGATCTAGGTTGCAAGAGAAACACTTAAGGTATACTGTATTGCTTTGAGTCACCCTTAAGAGAGGGCTTACTATGAGACACACCCCGCAATAGGAAACTCATAGGAAATTTCTTGGAGCACATTTACCAGTGGGCTATATTGTTGGAAACACAAGGGTAGACAATTGAGAGGGGGGTGAATCAGTTGTCATAGAAATTACACTTATTAAACTTATTCTCAGAACTGATAATTAAACATGAAAGAAAAAGCTATCACCACATCAAAAACACACATAACACCAATATTTTTGTGTGGAAACCTTGTTAGGGGAAAAACCACAGTGGAGGTTAATCCACAAGTTTATACTCTATTAAAAGTATAGGAAATGGGGAATGCATATGCATTCAGACACACTCCCTAGAGCTCACTGCTCAAATACAAAAGAGGTTTACTACCTAAAGGAAGACACAGTCTTATTATTACAATCAGATTAAATCCATGTGAGAGATCTTGAACTAAGAAAATAACATCTGCTAATGCCTAATTACAGTTCTGGTTAAGCACATGAACACTCTTTCTTATGCTCACTCTTCTTCACACTTTACTTCTGCCTTCAAAAGATCTGAACTTTATTCGCACATAGCACTCACACATCTTGATTCTTGCACGTTTTAAATGATATAAGCAATTGGTTATAAATATCTGCATCTAAGGATAACATCAATTATATGTAGGCCCAATAAAATATAAAATGTGTACAAACTGTCGGCTTAAATCAATAAACAATTGTTAATGCGAATCAACCAAAGTCAGCTACAACATAGTAGGGACCCAAAACATCATTTATTGAACATAAAACACCTTAATCTATTTTCCTCAAAGATCCACAACATGCTATAACCACCCTATTAGCCAAGAACATGAAAAACATGAACACACAGAAGAGAATCACCAATAGCGAGCACAACGATCAATGCAAACCAATAACACAGATAGAGAATGATCTAGAAACATCCAAAAGCATAATGAAACACCAAAAGAGAATTCACAACAACTCAGATTACTATAATCACATCATCATCTTTCAGGAACTCCAGCTACAACAACAAAACAACTATCGGAACAAAAAAACTCATAATTTGATCAAATCTTCATGCGAACCTCTAAAAATTTTGGTGGATAAACTAGATATACTTAACAGAAAATCCTTTAATCTAAAACTTCTCACCATCAATATACTGAACTTTTCATCATATTGAATTTCACTGCAACACCGACAACCTTCAACTTACCACTTACAACTTGCAACTTATTTTATTAAATTTTTCTAAATATCGTCGACATATACAACATTAAAGACATTAATGCTAATAGTGTTGACATCAATAACAATCACATATCAAAAATCTCCAACAATCTCCCCCTTTGGCATTGATGGCAACACATGATGTGAAAAATACCATCAACGAAACTTTCTCTTAGCACTATCTCCCCCTTAGGTTCTGACTCTTTTCTTCCATAACTCTTTTACAAAATTTCACATGACTCTTCTGCCCCTTTGAAATAAATGAAAAAGGTACACATTATCTCTCTCCATACAAGCTCTGAACCATATATCTGAACCTTTGACTACTCCCCCTGAGTAGAAACCACCATAACATCAATCTGAGTTGCAAGATATGACTATGAAATACACAGACTAATGCAAGTCATTGTATCTTAATTCTGATTAGGTGGGGTAATCACCCCTAGATTCCCTATGAGATACTCAAAAGTATCCTTAGGAAAGGTCTTGGTAAAGATATCAATAATTTTTTCCTTAGTAGGTACATACTCCATTCTAACTTCCTTTCTAATCACCCTGTCTCTTAAAAAGTGAATCTTGATAGATATATGCTTGGTTTTTGAATGCAACACCAAATTCTTAGAAATGTTAATAGCACTTGAATTTTCACAGAATATGGAAATAGGTTCATCATACACAACTCTAATATCTTTCAAAATATGTTTCATCCACAATACTTGAGTACAATTGTTAGCAGCAACAATGTATTCTACCTCTGTAGTAGATAAAGAAATGGCATTCTTCTTCTTACTTAACCATGAAATTAGCTTCTTTCCCAAGAAAAATGCACCACCACTAGTACTCTTTTTGTCATCCACATCTCTTTCCCAATCAACATCAATAAAAGCACTCAAAGTAAGGTCATCCTCTTTAGGATACCATAGGCCAAAATCAATTTTTCCCTTCAAGTACCTAAAAATCCTCTTCACAGCTGTCACATGAGATTCTTTAGGATCAACTTGAAATCTTGCAACAATGCATACAACATTCATGACATTAGGTCTAGTTTGAGTTAAATACAACAATATGCCAATCATGGATCTATATCTAGTTTGATTTGTCTTAGGAGAATAACCATTTTGAGTCAACTTACATCCAGTCACCATAAGTGTACCAACTGGCTTTGAATCTTCCATACCAAACTTCTTTAGTAGTTCTTTCACATACTTGGATTGAGATATAAAGATCCCTTTATCTAACTAAGTAATTTGCAATCTATAAAATAACTTCATTTCTCGAATCATATATATTTCAAACTCACTTTGAAATAGAAAGACTTCAACAAAGACTTCAACAATCAAATCTTTATCATAATCAATCTTGAAATACAAATTACTATTAGTAGTACCTTTATTAAATCCAAGCTTCAAAAAATACTTGTCCAATCTGGCATACCATGCTCTCAGGGCTTGCTTAATTCCATACAATAATTTCTTCAATAGACAAACCATATCTCCCTGATCAGTCAATTGAAATCCATTAGGTTTCTCAATGTACACTTCTTCATCCAGTTCACCATTTAGAAATGATGACTTGACATCCATTTGATAAACCTTAAAAAAATTGTGAGCAACATAGGCAACAAATAGTCTCACAAGTTCAATTCTAGCAACATGAGAAAAAGTTTCTTGAAAGTCAATTCCTTCCATCTGAGAATATCCTTTACACACTAGTATTGCTTTGTTTCTGACAACTTCACCTTGTTCATTCAGTTTATTTCAAAAGATCCATTTAGTTTCAATTACATTTTTGTCCTTAGATCTAGGAATAAGATTCCATGTATCATTCCTCTCAATTTTTTGTAGTTATTCTTTCATTGCTTCCATCCAATGTTCATCTTTTCATGCTTCATTGACATTGTTAGGCTCAATCTTTGAAATAAAACAACACTCTTTTGCAATTCTTCTCCTAGTTTGAAAACCTTTATTCTTATCACCTATAATCTGATCTTCTGAATGATTTAGTCCTACATACCTTGGAGTCTTAGGCTATTCTTGAACTTCAAGCTCTTGTGATCTTGCTTCTGCACTTTCACTAGTTTATTCCTCTTGATTTTCTTGATTCACCAGATTGATTTGAACTTTCTTTCCTTCATCTAAACTATCATTCTGATCATTTGAATCATATCCACAAGCTCTGGATGGTCTAGATGTGTCTTCATCAATCTTGACATTATCACTTTCAACTATTTTCCTCAATCTCTTATTGTAGCACCGGCAGGCTTTAATTTTAGTAGAATAACCAAGAAAGATTCCTTCATCACTTATAGCATCAAACTTTCCTATATCTTCATCTCATTTGATATAACATTTGCTTCCAAAGATTTTGAAGTATCTAATAGTAGGCTTATGACCAAACCATAGCTCATAAGGGGTCTTACCAGTATCACCTTTGACATATACTTGGTTGAGAGTGTAAGAAACAATACTCACAACTTCTCTCTAGTAGATATGCAAAACATTTCCTTCCAGCATCATAGTCCTAGTATCTTCTTGAACTATTTTGTTCTTCCTTTCCACAACTCCATTTTGTTGAGGGGTTCATAGGGTAGATAATTGTCTCTTTATCCCATGCTCTTCAAAGAAATAATCAAACTCACTCGAAGTGAATTCACCACCTCTATTTGATTTCAAACATTTATTCTTCACACATGTCTCTATCTCAACCATAGCCTTGAAAATCTTGAATTTCTCTAAAGCTTTAGATTTTTCCCTTAAGAAGGTAAGCCACATCAATCTAGAATAATCATCAATAAGTAGCATGAAATACATGTCTCCTTGTAAACTTCTAATTATAGAAGGACCACACAAGTTAGTATGCACAAGCTCCAATACTTCATTTGGACAATACTATTTTCTTCTGAATGAGACTCTAGTTTTCTTCCCTAACTGATATTCCTTGTATATAGTATTAGTAGGCTTTATCAACCTAGGAATATCTCTCATTGCTTGGGTAGAACTTATCTTGATAATATTTTCAAAGTTTACATGCCATAACCAACTTTCATCAACTTGAGCAATCAAAAAACTTTTATTAGCAATACGTAGGTGAAAGATATTACCTTTTGTTTTTGTACCAGATGCAATCACATTTCCAAAACTCCCCATCCTTGAATTGAAGATTATATCCCTTGTCAACCATCTGTCCAACACTTAAAATTTTATGCTTCAAACCTTTCACATATAAAACATCATCAATATTATGCTTACCATCAAAATAAATGGATCCTCTTCCATGGATTACACCAGATTTTTTATCACCAAATCTTACAACACCACAATCATACTTTTCCAAACTCACAAATTTACTTTTATCACCTGTCATGTGATGAGAGCATCCACTGTCAATCACCCATTCATATTTTTATTCAACTCAAACAGCTACAACTTTCTCCACACTCATGCAACTAGTAGATTCAGTAGGTACATGATTACTTTACTTGATAGCAATAAATACAAATTCATTCTCACTTACATTCCCTTTATCAAATTCATCATCTATCACACCTTCATCAGCAGAAAAATAACACTTTCTCTAGAATCTAGGGTTGTTAGATCCTGGCTTAGGAACTCTTTCAGGACACCTTGAGGCAAAATGACCTATCTTATTCCAAGAAAAAAATTTAAGAGGAAATTTCCCTTTATAATTACCTTCTCCTTTGGCTACTCTTTTGACAAGAAGTGATTCAATCTCATCTAGCTTTATTTCTTCTTCTTCAATCTCTCTCATTTCCTGCTCATATTTAGAAATTTCTCTTGGATGATATCTCTACTTGTCTTTCCTAAATACAATAGCTTTGAATGTAGATTTTGTCTTAGGAAGAGATTCACCAAACTCACTTCACTCAAAAGAAGCAATCTTACCAATCAACATGTCTCTAGTTACATTTGTCATAGTCTAGATCTCCTCAATAGCAATAACTTTGTGTTTGTATGCAACAGGTAGGGATGTGAGCACTTTAGCAAAAGTCTCTGATTCTTCCAATGCCACTAGCACATCTAATACTACACACAAGTTAATTCACTCTCTACATAAAGGAGGTAATGTTCTCATCTTCACCCATTCTCAATGTTTCATATTTCCCTTTCAAGCTCTACAACTTAGCAATCTTCACATGTGTGTCACCTTCATACAAATTTTCCAAATTTTTCTAGATCTCATAAGTAGTCTTCAGCTCCATTACATTTTTCATTTCAGAATTAGTCAAAGCACTTAACAATGCTTCCTTAGCCTTGATATTTTACTTGGCTTCCTTAATCTCTCCTACAATAGAAAGACCATTCTAAGGTATGTTATATCTATTCCTTGTAATTGTCCAATAGGGTTCACCAATGCATCTCAAATGACACTCCATTTGAGTCTTCCACAAAGAGTAGTTTGTTCAATCAAATCTCAGACTATCCTTCTTATATGTCACCATCTCAGATCACCTCAAACAATCAAGCTTCTCTAGAGGAACCTACTGTGATACCAATTGTTGGCAACACAAGGGTAGACAATTGAGAGGGGGGGTGAATCAGTTGTCAGAGAAATTAAACTTATTAAACTTATTCTTACATTTGATAATTAAACATGAAAGAAAAACTATCACCACATTAGAAACACACATAACACCAACATTTTTACATGGAAACCCTATTAGGGGAAAAACCACGGTGGAGGTTAATCCACAATTTTATACTCTATTAAAAGTATAGAAAATTGGGAATGCACATTCATTTAGGCACACTTCCTAGAGCTCACTACTCAAATACAAAAGAGGCTTGCTTCCCAGAGGAAGACACACTATCCTATAGTCACATTCAAATTAAATCCATTTGAGATATCTTGAACTGAGAAAATAACATCTACAAATGCCCGATTATAGTTCTGGTTAAGCACATGAACACTCTTTTTGTTGCTCACTCTTCTTCACACTTTACTTCTGCCTTCAAAAGATCTAAACTTTATTCACACATAACACTCACACATCTCACTTCTTACATGTTTTAATTGATATAAACAATCGTTTATATAGCTATACCTAAGGATAACATCAACTATATGTCAGCCTAATAAAATATAAAATGTGTACAAACTGTCAACCCAAATCAATAAACAATTGTTAATGTGAATCAACCAAAGTCAGCCACAACATAGTAGGGACCCAAAAAATTATTTCTTGAACACCAAAAACCTTAATCAATTTTCCTCGAAGATCCACAACACGCTACAATCACCCTGTCGGCCAAGAACATGAAAAACATGAACACATTGAAGAGAATCACCATCGCGAGCACAAAAATTGATGCAAACCAATAAAAAAGATAGAGCGTGATCTAGAAACATTCAAAAGCATCATGAAACACCATAGGAGCATTCACAACAACTCAGATTACTAGAATCGCATTATCTTCCTTTAGGAACACCAACTACAACAACAAAATAACTGTCAAAACATAGAAACTCATAACTTGATCAAATCTTCATGCAAACCTATGAAACTTCTGGTGGATAAACTAGATATACTTAACAAAAAGACCTTTAATCCACAACTTCTCACCATGAATATACTAAACTTTTCATCATATTGAATTTCACTGCAACATCGATAACCTTCAACTTAACATTGACAACTTGCAACTTATTTTATTACAATTTTTTCAATATCCTCGACATATATAGCCTTAAAGACATTAATTATAATAGTGTTGACATCACTGACAAACACATATCGGAAATCTCCAACATATATCAAAGTTTGTGAAATTGTGAGAAAGTACCTTCTATCTTGTATATTGTATACCATACTACATCTAGTACCATGCCTTAAGTGGAAAGGGAATGATAGTAAGAGACTTAAGTAGAAAACCAAGTGAGTATATAGTTGGGTGTTCTTAGTTTGTTACTAAGAGCCAAAATTGTTTAGATACCAAAATCCTTAATACTTATTGGTGCAAGAACGGTCGTTCAGTTGCCACTTCACATCTATACTATTCAATGGTAGAAGCAGAGAAAATCCTTAAGGTCTCCAGATCTTTAGGATTTTGATATTTGGTGGTCTGAGAAGTGTGTACCATGGAGGGGAGCGAGTGTTGCCAAATCTCTAACTTTTCACTTTGTCTAGTGTTTGGAGAAATCTGAGTGGAGACTCAATAAATTATGGGCATTTCTATCCTAGGATTGTACAATATATGAGTTAGTTAAAATACATTGCTTGGATCTCAAAATTTTAAACAAACATTCAAGAAAGTCATAAAATTTTCAAAACCTTTGGAAAGAGGAAATATCCTTGAAAAATCCAAGTATTACTACTTGTCCCTAGGGATTTATCCTTAGAGGCTTCTAAATATTTTGGCCTCTATCTCAATTTGTTCTCTCCAAAGTCAACCTAGGGAAACTATGCCTTTGACCCTTTGATTTTCACATAATGGACCTTGTGGAATGAAAAAGAGTTAAGACATAGACATTTAGTTTGAAACTAATCAAGACAAGTGTTGATGTGGTAAAAAGAATCCGTTTAATCAAGATAAAAGACAATTGAACCCCACATATGTGTGTATTCTCATGATTTCCAAAAAGGTCAAGATCCCAAAGAAAAATTCTTTATGCAAAAACTTCAAGTTTAGGTGTCACACTCAAAAAATTATTAATAAGTACATTAGGAAGTGCAACCTAAAGCAATACACCAAGACAAGCAAGAAGGTTACAAGGTTTTATAGGCTTATCCCCCTCAAAAATTTTGATATATATGCTCAACTTGAACCACTCATTTAAGTCAAAGTTTGGTCTTTTGGATTTGAACACTTTAGAAGTATAGCATGGTATTCAATACCTAGGTGTTGTAAACAAAGTCTTTCTAGGTTCATCTAGGATCAAATCAACAACTCATTTTTTCATTATCATCAGCCAAATTCCATCTCACAAACAACTCTTGGAACTTTGGAAAAATCATTCATACTAGAATTTTGGTAAATTCTTCAATAAAAATCAAAATCACTTTGTTTATATAAATGTGTTTGGATGAATCCTTCTTCACATATCTAGTTGAATTATCACCTTTGTGGACAAAGTTACTCCAAGATAAAATCTAACATCTTGGGATTTATAAGTCCATTATCAAAATCAAACCAATTCCAAATCTAAATCTAAAAAATCTTAAAGTCTAGTGTTCCTCCAAAGTTCTCAAAAATTCCAACATCCATATCGTTCATCTTTCATTTATCATACCACCATCATTTGATCCTTAAAATATCCCAAATTTTCTTTTTGCACCTAAAGTTTAGACCAACCCAAGGAGTTAGAGGTTTACCTCCTATATTCCCAAAGTTGATCCTTATTTTATGGTCCAATTAAGATCTCAACACAAGAAGATCATGGAGAAAATCAAAGAAAAATCCACTTCAAGTGATTTGAGCCAAACTACATTATAATTCAACCCTAAGGAATCAATCAACCCTCAACCACCACAAAATATCCAAGGGAGTTTTACAAGTAGAGGATTTCAGTAACAAATTCCAAGGGATGACCCAAGATGAAACACTTGATTTGATCCAAAATCCTGAAACTCACAAGATTTTCAACATGGTCATGGGCCTCAATCCCACACAATACATGTTGGCATTAGCAAAGGAAGGGGCTAAACTCCCCTCCGATTTTGATTTAAGCACTGTTGTGGAACAACCTCTTGGGAGTATACCTCAAACACCATTTATGCCTTCATTTCCAAATTTCATACAACCCATCATACAACTAGCATCATCTCATGCTCCAAGTCAATGAATGATCACCAAAGGGATTTCATTACTCCAACCTCTTCAAACACATCCCCTTGTCAATAACCAAAACTTGGAGGCAAAACTGATCTTGGGTATGCCTAGCACCGTCCCACAACACCCAAAGCATCCATATGTACCACTCATTTTTCATGATATAAAAAACGCCTCCACCTTTTCCACAACACTGACATACCCTCCCCATGATATCACAAGGACAAGTGGATTTTTTTTCACAAGTGGGAAATTTTGATGCATCATCCTCACTTTTGCAAGGAAATGCACCACCAATCTTCCCATAATTCTCGCTATTTCCATCATCATCCACACCTAATCAAGGTATGGGGAAAATGCTTCCATCCAACACACCAATCCAAAATTAAAAAAATCAAATCAATCCAAGTCAAATCAACAAATCCATCATACCAAATCCTCTATCCATGCCATTGATATCACAACACCAAGTGGAACCAATCCAACCAATCATCATATCGTCTACAACACCCCAAATATCTCAAAATATGGTCGCACAAGGGTTAAACATACCAACCATCAATATAAACCTACCATACACCACACAACCCCTTGTCATCACTCAAAAATAGCACAAAAACCACCTCAACAAAATATTACTACCTCATATCACACCATTCCACCAAATCCAAACATATCAAATCAATACAACATCACATTACAATTAGTGCAAAAAGCATACCAAAAATATTTGAAACAATTTCAAAGAAAACAAGTGCAAGTGCAAGCTCAAGCACAAGCACAAGTCCAAGAACATGAACAAGCAAAAGATTGGCTACAACAACAAGTTGCACAAGCTTCACAGGTCGAACAAGCTACACAAGCTGCACAATCTACTCAACAAGCTCAAGATCAAGCACAAGCACAAGCTTTGGCATATCAACAAGCCTTGCAACAATACATGCAACAAAAAGAATTGATAGCACAACAACAACATCAATAGAAGAGAGCCCAACAAAAAGCATTGTTAGAACAACAATAAAAATAGGCATAGCAATAAGCTATACTTGTGCAACAAATATTCCAGCAACCTCTCATGAACACACCACAAAATGCCTTAAATCTCAACACACAAAACATCCCACATGCTACCCAAGCAACCATACCACCATCTCAAAACACATTCATCCCACCACCCGATCCACAAATTGATTTGTCCGCACAAGCTAAATTACTCTTGTAGAAAATAATAGACATACAATCGAGAAAGAAAAACAAATCACAAGGGAATTTGTGCCCTTATCCATTTGACAAAAGCATTGTGATGGTTTTATTTCCACCAGGCTTTGAAATACCAAAGTTCGATAAATACCGAAGAACTAGAAATCTTGAAGATCACATCAAGGAATTCCATGTACACTATATAGAGGTTGCATACAGTTTCTTATTTAATGTGACTCTTCCCTCTGAGCTTGGATGGACCAGCAATGGAATGGTTCTCTCGCCTTCCCCCAGGAATTAAAAAGTTTCAAGAAATTGTGGACAAAATCATTGAAAGTTATTCATTCAACTTGGGCATGGAAGTAAGCTTGGAAGAATTTTCCAACCTAAAGCAATCCAAGGGATAAATTTTCACAGCCTGCTTGCAAAGATGGTGATCCAAGGCCAACAAGAGAAAATGGGCTATGCTAGAAGAACAACAAATCAAGACTATCATCTCAAACCTTGAAGGGACATTTTCCTTTCATTTTAAAATGCAATGCATAACCACATATGACCAATTGATTCCCAAAGTGCTCAACATCAAAAGAGCCTTTATAACACAAGGGGGCATGCACACATACCAAGAAAATCAACCATCAACAAGTTCAAATGAAAAACCTCACACATGGGCTAAGAACAAGAACATCACCAATGATGGTGTCATTGATACTAAATTTGTTATCAATTCTCCAAGTCCAAATGTGCAACATACCAACAACCACAAAACAACATCCAAAACACTCCTCAAACCAATACATCACAACAACAACCCAACAATAAAAATGTCAACAATCTAAATGCTCAAGGGGGACCACCCCCAAAGAACAAATATCCCCCTAAATAAAAATACACACCCCTTGGGTAATCAATTGAATCAGTCATACAACAATTGGTACAAGCAAATCTCATTAAAATCCTTTTTTATAAAAATTACCAGGAGACTCAAGTTAAACAACCGTGGTATAACAAGAAGCACCTTTGTGACTTTCACAAAATAAAGGGACACATGACAACCAACTACATGCGACTTAAAAATATAATTCAAGATCTTATTGATGATAAGACCATAACCATTAAACAACCCACTAGGAATCAAGATCTTAAAATATACATGAATCCAATGACAAATCATAATAAAGGGAATAACAACGACAAAGGATAGAGCTACAAAAATGTAAACCATATCTATGACCATGTTGTTATTGTTGGAAACAAGCTACATAGAGAGGGGGGGTGAATCAGTGTTGTGCAAAAATGAACTTTATTAACCTTTATCTTCAAAGCATTAGTAACATTCAACCATAATGAATAAACATGAAGCAAATGAAAACAACACCATAACACAATGATTTTTACATGGAAGCCCTATTAGGGGAAAAACCACGATGGATGGCCAATCCACAATTATGATCTGAGTATACTCAAATGAAGTTTACAATATAGGGAATGCACTTGCATTCAGGCACACTACTCAAAAGGGATGGCTCACTACCTTACAAAATGTTAAAATTAAAACCATCTGAGAGAATTAAACTGAAGTAGTAGCATCTACATATGCTTGGTTATAGCTCAGGTTAGGCTCAATAGTTGATCTTCTGTCCAATAGACTGATTCTGTACTTTTGCTTTGTTCTGCTCACACTCGTAACAGATTTTGTATGCACAAGTGAAACTGTGCATTATTGCTCTTCTTCTCTACTCTTATTCAGAATTCACATCAGCACACACTTCATGCACTCTAAAAAATGATATAGACAATCTCATATATATATTTACAACTTAGAATTCAATTGTAATATGTTGGCTTCAATAGAACAAAAGAATATTTACATCTATTAGCTCAAATCATGAATAAAGTATAATGCACATCCACAACAATCGGTCACAATTTGGCTAGGACCCAAATAAAGATGCTCGAACACAAACATACTTGAATAATTATTTCCCAAACATCAACGACATTTTATCTGCATGAAGTTGGTTTCTATGTACTGATAAATAGAAAATTACTCAACTGGATCTTCAAAATCACACATGGATTGATATGAGCCACTGTGCTTCAGTAGCAGCAGATATAATATACCAAAAAATATTCCCTAAGATGCACAACACAAACTGATAATAGAGAGTCATCATAAATATTGATGAACACTATATTGTTGGATGCTTTGTTCTTCCTTGACTGTCTTCAATCTTTCTATCAGTGTGATCGAATGATGATGTGCGCATCCAATCAATAGTTAGAGTTACCATCAATGAGAACACCAAATGATACTAGTAGTGTCTCTTTCCAACAATCTCCCCATTTGGCATTGATGGCAACACTTAGTGAAAAATGACTAAGTGTCAGATCGGTACCAGGATAAACTGCATGGCCATCTCCAAATTTCCAAAAATACAATTCTCCCCCTGAGATGATTATACATTTTTCACTCTACTACTCTCCCCCTTTGACATCAATGGCAAAGGCAGGGATCCACATACTAAAAATATTAAACAAAACTATTATAAGAAGACTACATATATACAAGGTTGTTTCTTTAACTTACATAAACTGAAAAATACCTGCAAAATATTTCTTCAATTGGCTCGAATTTGTGTCCCAAAGCCTTTTGAGACTCTCCAAGATTGTTATGTGACTACATAAAAGGTAGGATTGTGTCTCTGCAAATTCCAAGTTCGTTGGATCACCAACTACCATAGTATCTTCTCCTTCCTTTAGTGCACTTGACATTGTCTCCATCTTTGGACAAATTAAACTTCTAAGTTCACATACATTTTCAATTATTCTTTCATTTTAATGCTTTAGGCTCCTTATTTTTTTAAGTAGAGATATCAACTGACTTTCTTGTTTTGCAAAACCACCAACTAAAGGATCAAATGCATCAGAAATAGTCTTTAACTATTTTTCCATATCGTTAACCTTCTTTTCATTTTCCTCAGTAAATTTTGACAGAGATAAACATGACTTATACACCTTTCCAGCTTCAGATAGAGCATTTTCGAAATTTTCCACATGTGGCTAAAAGAATTTTATCCTTAGAAATAATTTCTTTCAACCCATTAAATATTTTGACATCAAATTCTTTTTGCACTTTGACCATAGCTGATTTCTCAAGTGACTCAAAGTGAGTACTTACAAAGTTGATGAGCTTTGTCAATTCACTGGAGGAGGAATCAGATGAATCTTTGACATATGTAGGCTTTATCTTCTCTAGAACCCCAGATGCAAGGTTCAAAAATTTATTGTCCTCAATGTGAGACCTCAACAATTCTTCTCTAGCTTTTTCTTGGGAAAATGATGCTACCTTCATTTTCTAAATTGGAGACAAGGTAGATAGGTCAATAGGACCTTCAATCAGTTCAAGATCCAATTCTCTCTATTTTTCTATCAAAACTTCTTCACTACCTCTACAATGTCTCTTGCTTCTATTTGAGCTTCCTTTACCTCAACTTTCTTCTCCTCAACTATTATTTCTTTAGCTATAGGTTCTTGCTCGACTTTTGGGATTTTGATTTCTTCATCCTTCTCAACAAACACAATTTCAGGGGTCTCAATTTCCATGGGTATTTCTGTATTGTCCATTTCAGGAGGAATCTATGAATCCTCAAGTTTTTCTTCTTTTGCTTCTCCTTTTGGACCAGATGGGACATCTTCAACATGTGTTTCATTAGAAACGATATCAATTCTATCATTTAACAAAATTTTCCTCAAGATTTCCTCAGTTTCTTTTGTAACTTCATTAGTCAGACCGATCATGAGCTTATTTACCCTTGTTTTTCTCTTGAATTCCTTATTAGCTCTTTTCATGAGTGCCTTCATATCTTCTATGGACATTATCAGACATAATTCTACAAGAATTCTTTCTCTCATTTGTTCTTCTTTTGTCTTTGCATTGAATCTCCTCATTTCTAAAGTCTCGTATAAGCTTTTAGGTAGGCTAGGCAATATTTCAATAAGAACTTTATTGAAAGTATTCAAATACTTTAATGTTGCCTCTTCAAGAATTTTTTCACCTGATTTGTCAGAAGTCTCATACCATTTACGAAGTGGCTTAAGATTTCCATTTTGGACCAAATCCTTTTAAACTTCTTCAATTGAAATACCTGGTTTTCTAGTCTTTGCCTTCTTATTTTCTTTGCCTTCTTCTTCGGAGGCCTTATCATTGGAAACTGTGGCTGCCTTAGCACCTTGATGCTTTATTTCTTTGACTCCTTCATCTAATTTTGTCTCTTCATCATGATAGACTACTACATAGACTCTCTTTCTTTGATCTTTCTTCATTTTTCCATCCTTACTATATGTCTTCACAAGCATTGTCTTTTCTACAAGAACGGATAAGGGTGCATAGCTCCTTGTTGTCCTAATTTTGGCAGAGGGTGCTATCGGACTAGCTGATTCAGTTTTTTCTGCTTCAGCTTCTTCTCTTTTTCTTCTAGCTTCGCTTAATTTCTCTATGGGTATGCCCATTCTTTCTAGAAAGATTTCTACTTCCTTTCTAACTCTTTTGGTTAACACAAGTTTCCTGAGTTCATTGTGCACCTATATGTACTTTTCCACATAGGTACATAACCTCTCTTCTATCAGATCCAGAGGTTTACTTAGAAAGTGTTGTGCATAAATTTCTAAAATGTTCTGTTCAACTTCATAACCCATAGGCATGATCCAAATTGTTTTGGGATCAGCGGCTTCCATCATACATTGATCAATATCTACCATAAAATAAATTTTATCCTTATGCTTCTCCACAATAGAAGTAGGAATTATCTCTTTGGCCTGCATCATACTCTAAAAACTTTTGAAATATCCCCAGGTATCTACTTTCTTGGTCTTAGTTTCTGCAAATCTATGAAATAGATCTATGATTTGAGCAGCAACCAGTTTATCCTTTTGCCAATGAATCTTTCCAAAACTCAGAACCTCATTCATGAAATAGAAGAATAAACATAATAGCAAGTTACCATATTTGAAAGAATTTTTCTTATCTTTCTTGATCTTCCCAAGATTCTCTATTAGTTGACTTCTTAGCAACTCACATAGATCATAGTTTGTATTTTCCTTTACCATCTGATAGGCTACATAAATGGTTGTACCAAACATAGAATTGTCTCAGCTAGAATGATAAATATTGTACCCAATAACCATAGATGAAAATTTGATATCTACATCAATAATGTCATCAATTTTCATTGCCTTCCTGTCATATTGAGAACTGGTTGCATCAGTGACCATTTGATTCTTCATAGATTTCAGAACAAGTAATCCACTAGAGGAAATCAAGCCTGTTACAACACTTATAGCCTCTTTTGTTATCTTGAACAGTATGCTCAACCACATGAATTCTACATGAACTCTACTCAAGATGTACCATACCATTTCGTTATCCTCAAAGATGGGACATTTCACAATCTAAGTGAATGTCTTTTCTTCTAGGGTTTTATTTTCCGGTTTGACACAAAAATATTCTCCAATTATATGATTGTTATACAGATTCAGTAGCTGTGAGCTTCCTAATTCTTCAATGTTCATGTGAATATATGCCCTAACATATTTAGTATGTAAAAATTCATGTGAGACAGATGAAAATTCTCCTAACAGGTCTGTCTCGACATATTTGTAGGGATGCAATTTGAATTTGGATGAGGTCTATCCTTGAATTCAACTACCAAAGGAGTACTCATTTTCACCAATTCACAAATTCATAGGGTTTTTTTGATAAATACCTTTTTTTCTTATCAAAATTTGACTATCGAATCACCTTCATGCTTAAATCTCGCCTCAATTCGCCAAGGTTCACCTTAGAGCTCTCCATCTCTCTCTTCTTCAAAGTGAAAAGTGACAAATGAATAATAGAAATTACATTTTATCACTTGCATACCTAACCCTTTTGTCGGAATACATTCTCTTTTTACCCTAATTCATCTAGATACCCTGTTCCTATGTGTTGTGACTGATAATTCTTTTGAGGACCTCCAATACTGCATAGTATTCTTTTCAGTGAGTTCAACAACATATGTAAAGAATAAATTCACTTTCTGTAAATATCCACATCTAATGTCAATTATCGGTTAGGCGGTTAAAATATTTTCTTGACAACTCCCCCTAGGCCAAAGGCCTGAAACTAATTCCTGGAGGAATTACCAGAAGAAGATTTTGGTGCTTGCTTATTTTATTCAATAGAGAGATTTTTCTTCACCCATTTCTTCTACATCTATTGCTTGATATCATCTATAGTGACTTTTCCTTTTCCCTTAATATCCTTTTGCATGTTTTTCTTTTGATTTACTAGACCTTCTCTATTCCAACATAATGTAGCAATGTGACCAAATTTGTTGTAGTTGTAGCACACAAAATTTCTCTATCCAAACTAGTTGTTCCACTGATTTATTTTCGATCTACACTGGTTAGCAATATGCCCAATTTAGTTCCATGTATAGCATCTGATATTTCTATGAAATTGGTTCATCACATTTTTGCATTCATTCAACTTATGACCAAACTTATGACAATTAAAGCACTGGCCTGAGAATGATAGACCACTTGATTTCATTTTTCTTCTACATTGAGTAGTCATGTGTCCAAATTTATTGCAGCTGAAATAGTATCCATTAAATCTTTGAGCATTAGGTTGCCTTACTGGATACCTTCCAGATTTGTTCATTTCATTTCCTTGCCTGAATCTCCCTTGTCCAAAATTCCTTTTGTCAAAATTTTGAACTTTCTCCTTCCTCATATCCAAGACCTCTCCTGTCACCATCAGTCCTCTGACATTTAATCAGGTCATCAAGCTTGGCTGAGCTAAATTTTAAGTTCTCCTTGTACTCATTTGTAGTGGCAAGTTCATTTATGAGATCATCAATATGCTTTTCAAGCACCTCTTCATTGTTTCTAGATTGTTTGAGTTCATTGTCCAATCGGCTGCATACTTCAGACTTTTCTTTCAAGGATTGTGCTAGGTTCTCTTCATTATTCTTTCTATCTTCAAGCTCCTTGGTCATCCTCATCATGATAGATTCCATCTCATGCTTTAGGGCAGCATTATCCCTAGTAAGCTTTTCACATTCTTCTATCTTTTCTTTTAGGGCTTGACTGAGTTGTTCATCTTCAATGCTCTTACTGTCATTCTTCTTAATCTGATTAGAGAGTTCCTCTCTCTTCTCTCTAGACTTATTGATTGTATCTTTCAAAGACAAAAAATTTCTTAGCATCCATGAGGTTTTCTTGCAATTTCTAAACTTCAACCTTTGACTAATCAAGATCATCTAGGACCACCAAAAGTTGTTTTTGAAGACTGCTTGAATCCATTCTTTCCAAGATCTCCCCAAGTTGTCAGAATTCTTTAGAGGAACCTATTTTGATACCAATTATTGGAAACAAGCTACACTGAGAGGGGGGTTTCATCAATTTTGTGCAAAAATTAACTTTATTAACCTTTATCTTCAAAGAATTAGTAACATTCAACCATAATGCATAAACATGAAGCAAATAAACACAACACCATAACATAGAGGTTTTTATGTGGAAACCTTGTTAGGGAAGAAACCACGGTGAATGGCCAATCCACAATTATGATCTGAGTATACTCAAATGATGTTTACAATATGGATAATCTACTTGCATTCAAGCACATTTCCTAGAGCTCACTACTCAAAAGGGAAGACTCACTCCCTTACATAATGTTCAGATTAAAACCATCTAAGAGATTTGAACTGAAGTAGTAGCATCTACATATGCTTGGTTATAGTTTCAGTTAGGCACAATACTTGATCTTTTGTCCTACATACTGATTCTGCACTTCTGCTCTGTTCTTCTCACACTCACAACACATATTTTGTATACACAAGTGAAACTATGCATTATCACTCTTCTTCTCTACTCTTATTCATAATTTACATCAACACACACTTCATACACTCTCCAAAATGATACAGATGATCTCATATATATATTCGCAACTTAGAATTCAATTACAGTATGTTAGCTTCAATAGAAAAAAATAATATTTACATTTGTCGGCTCAAATTATGAATAAAGTATAATGCGCATCCACAACGGTTGGCCACAAGTTGGCTAGGACCCAAATAAATATGCTTGAACACAAACATACTTGAATAATTATTTCTCAAACATCTGTGACATGTTATCTTCACGAAATCAACTTCTATGTAATGATAAACAAAAAATTACTCAACTAGATCTTAAAACTCGCACGTGGATCGATACGAGCCATTGTGCTTTAGTAGCAGCAAATATAATATACCAAAAAACATTCCCTGATATGTGCAACACAAACTAATAACAAAAAATCATCATAAATATCAATGAACACTGTATTGCATGATTCTCTGTTCTTCCTTGACTATCTTCAATATTTCTCCTAGTGTGATCAAATGATGATGTGCGTATCCAATAAATATTTAGGTTTTCCAACAATGAAACAATCAAATGATACTAGTAGTGTCTCAAACCAAGAGTTGCATCCTTGGATGAGTGGGTAACAGTTGTCAATATCCAAGGATCTAGAGACGAGTCTAGATTCACCACACATGGTGATAGAATTACCATCCTAGGACCTTCACAAGCATCCAAGGCACCCACTGCAAATCCAAAATCAATCCCTAGTGGTTACAATATCCTAAATAAATTTAAAAATACCCCCACCTAGATCTCCATCATCGAGTTGCTAAAAATTTCGCTCGCACATAGGATATCATAGAGAAGGCATTGGTTGTATCCTCCATCCCCATGGACCTTGATGCCAACCAGTTCCAAGCTATGGTTGGAAATATCACTACACCACATCTCCTCACCTTCTCCGAATATGATCTCCCAATCTAGCTATCTCACAACCTTGCACTCCATCTTGAAGTCCTAGTACACAAGAACAAAGTCAAAAGAGTCTTGGTGGATAGAGGTGCATGATTAAATATTTGTACTTAGAAGTTGGTAAAATGTCTAGGATTCTCAGAAGATGTCATTGAAAAGGGAAAAGGTATCACAATCGGAGTTTATGATGATCAAGAATGGGTGTCCCAGGGCACCATTCAACAACCCACTCAAGCGAGGCCAACAATCATGGAAACTACTTGCCAGGTTCTTGACCTTGAACTTCCTTATAATATTCTCCTAGGGTGCCCATGGATCTATGGGATGCAAGTTGCATCCACATTCCATCAATGTTTCAAATTCCTCTATGAAAACAAAGAAGTCACAATCCATGGTGATCCTGAGCCTTTTTATTATTGCCAAAATCTGGAGGCCAAGTATTATAAGATCCCCCAAGTCTCAAAAAATTATGAGGGACCCACATATCCTTATATTGACCCATCCACCTTAGCCTCCACTTCTGAGACAAAGACACCTTTCATCCCAGATATCACATATATTAAGGTTATTATCCAAGGTAATGGATGTGGTGATTATAGAATGAAAAAGAGTTCTTTTGTGGTAGGAGAGTTACCTCAATCTCCTAGATCCCATGGAAAACCACAATTGATTTATTGGCAAGAGGCACTTCTAGTATCACTTAGTGTTGTCATTGATGAAAACCCTAATTGTTGATCAGATGCAAACCCTATCATTTGATCATGCTGGTAGAAATATTGAAGACCAACAAGGAAGAACAAAGTATCCAGTAACACAATGTTCATCAATCTGTATGAAGATTTAATGTTATTATTTTGTATTGTGCATCCTAGGAATTTTTTATCATATATTATCTATGTTACTATTGAAGCATAGTGGTTTGTATCAATTCGTGTGGAATTTAGAAGATTCGGTTGACTTATTCTCAGTTTTTCTTGTATTGGAGCCGACTTCATGAATGTATTAAGTCATGGATTTATGAGAACTAATTGGTCAAGTATTTATATGTTTGTACATTTTTTCTTGGGTCCTAGCCAAGTTGTGGCTAACTATTAAGGATACACATTGTATATTTCTCATGATTTGAGCCAACAGTTGTAATTATTTTATGTTATATTGAAGCCGACAAAGTGTAATTGAATTCTATGCTGCACATATATATATGCTCATTTGTATCATTTTGAGAGGGTGATGTAGTGTGTAATGATGGGAATGGGGAAGGAAAGTAGAGCAGAAGGGTGATAATGTGAAGTTTCACTTGCGCATATAAGATATGTGTTGTGTGTATGGGAATAACATAGCATAAGTTTAGAATCAGTCTATAGGACAATAGATTTATTATTGTACTTAATTGGAACTGTAATCAGGCATTTATAGATGCTAATTTTCTCAGTTCAAACTCTTAGATGGTTTTAATCTGATTTTCTTTGCAAGGAAGTGAGCTCTAGGTAGTGCGCTTGAATGCAAGTGCATTCCCCATTTTCTAATCTTCATTTGAGTATACTCAAATCAATTGTGGATTGGCCATCCACTGTGGTTTTTCCTCTAATAGGGTTTCCACATAAAAATCATGGTGTTATGGTGTTATGTTTATTTTCATGTTTATGCACTATGGTTGAATGTTACTAATGCTTTGAAGATAAAGGTTAATAAAGTTAAGTTTTACAAAACATTGATTCACCCCCCTCTTAGTGTAGCTTGTTTCCAACATGATTGACACAATACCTCAAACCTTCAAAGTAGAACCTACCACCTTTAAAAGGCAGGGAGACCTAAGTAAAGAGGTGGTAGATGAGAAAGATGTATTTATCATGCTATATCAAGATGAAATACCCTTGCAACAAAGGGTTCCAACTAATGCTTGGCATGGGCTACAAAAAAAATGAAAATTTTGGGCAAAATGATAATGGTTGCTTTGAACCCATTGTTCTTGAGAATCTCCCTAGGAATCTTGGCCTTGAATGTACTCCTATGAAGTTAACCATACTTGGAAAAGGTGCTAAGGTTAAAATAGTCAAAACTCCTCCTCGGTTACCAGTATCCACTAGTCTTACCCTAGACAACTATGCATTCAATATAACCAATGTATGTTGACAAAGATCCCATCTCTAACTTGCCCATTTTATTTGAGGACTCCTCCCATTTTATGATCACAACCATGTCTTTTGAGTCAAGTAACTGAACCATTGAACTAAAACTTGTTTACCCCCAACTAATAGACTATGACTAATGAGGACCACCGATTTTAGACACATTTGAAAATGATGAGCCTCTCTTAGAATTCATGGGAATCAGGGATACTCTACCATATGGAGATAAAAATTAGTGTTTGATATTGAGCTAGACACACATGCATACAATAGGGAAATGATTGAATCTCTTAGTCACAAAATTGAAAATTTAAGAGTAACATGTAGATCTTTAAGTGAAAACCACACTGTGGCACTTTTTGATCCAAAATTAGTAAAATGAAATGACATATAAGATGGTGAAAACCTCTCTGAGGTGCAATGTTGGTATGTGGAAACTAATCATGCTATACTATACACTCATGTATCACTAAAAAAGAAAAGAAATTTGACTTTATAGAACCCTAATTCTAGAATTTTCTAAAAAGCTTGTAATAAGCAGTTGGGATGAGAGTTGTAGCATGACATTATTCACGAGATTATAACATGTTTTGCACTAGATAATAAAATAAGTGGATGGCTGGTTTTTTGTGGATGTAGCTTAGATTGGGTGAAGCACGTTAAATTCTTTGTGTTGTCTTATTTCTACTATAATTTTTTGTGTTTTATTTTTGTATTTTATTGATCAAATATGAATTTAACTATTAGATATCTGCCTTCTAACCTTAATAAGTGGTATCAGAGCAAGGTTGTGTTTAGTTATCCTCTATAGGAAGGTCTCATGGTTGAGTGGGAGTCTCATGGTTGATTGGAAGTCTCACACTTGAGTGGGAGAAATGGAAAATGAGGGTAAGTTGAAGGTTGATAAGTTCAATAGGAAGAACTATCAATTATGGAAGATGTAGATGGAGGAATAACTCTATCAAAAGAACTTTTGGTAGCCATTGGAAGGGAAAACCAAGATACCCTCAACAATGTCTGGTGAGGACTGAGATATTTTGGATAGAAAGGCACTTGGTAGTATTTGCTTATGCCTTGTACAATTGGAGGCGTTCAATATTACAAAAACAAACACAACTCAAGAGTTGATGCAAACCATGAAAAAGTTATATGAAAATACTTCTGCTTCGAATAAGGTATTTCTTATGAAGTTTTTATTTAATATGAAAATGATAGAAGGTGGGTTAGTTGCCGAGCATTTAAATGAGTTTAATATAGTTACCAATCAATTAAATTTTGTAAATGTAAACTTTGATGAAGAATTTGGGGCTATTTTGATTTTGTGTTCTTTCCTTGAAAGCTAAAATAACTCGGTAATGGCTATTAGAAATTATGTTTTCAGTTTGAATACATTGAAATTTGATGATGTTGGTGTTATTTTGAGTGAGGAAATTCATAGGAAAAGCTCAAGTGGAGCATCCACATCAGACAATGTTTTGAATGTAGAAAGAAAGGGTATAACAAAGGAGAGAGGAAACAATTTTGGAAGTCACAAGGAAATTCAAAGGACAAAAGGTCCCAATCTAGAGACAAGATGGATTGCTGGTACTGTGGTAAGCTAGGTCATTTAAAGAAATATTGTTGGTCTTAAAAAAAGGAGAAAAAAAGGAAGGAAATAAAGAGGCAAATGTGGTAAGTAATAAATATGATGAGGATTCTTTGTTTCTTTCCCTTAACAATGCTAATGATTCTTGGGTGTTAGATTCAGGGGCTTCATTTCATGCTACGCCTCATAGAAATTATTTTCTTGATTATGTCCAATGGGATTTTAGTTTGGTTTATTTGGGAGATAACAAACCATGTCAAATTGTTGGAAAGGGAGGAATCAAGATTAAGTTGTAGAATGGGAATCATTGGCTACTACATGAGGTAAGGCACATTCCAAAGTTAAGAAGAAATTTAATTTCAGCAAGGCAACTAGATGATGAAGGTTTTGTTGTTACTTTTAGTGATAAAAATTGGAAGGTTACAAAAGGTTCCTTAGTGGTAGAAAAAGGTGTGAAAGTAGGCACCCTATATCTTTGTAGAGGTAATATTGTTCCTTCTACTTTAACTATTGCAGATAAAAATCAATGTTCAGGAACAATTATTTCAGTTTAGCAGGAAGAAAATTAGATAGTTGTTGTGGATTATGAATCAAAACTATAGCATAATATACTTGGGCATATGATTGTAAAAAGTATGAAAGTACTTCATTCAAAGAATTTTTTATCAGCTCTAAAATGTGTTAATATGGGTTTCTATGAAAGTTGTGTGTAGGAAAAATAAAAGAGGGTCAGTTTCTCAAGGATGGGAAACAAAAAAAAATATGATAAATTGGAGCTTGTGCATATGGATTTATGGGGACCAGCTCAAGTATCTTCTCTTAGTGGCTTTTAGTATTATGTTACATTCATTTATGACACATCTAGGAAGGTATGGATTTATTTCCTTAGGAATAAATATGATGTATTAGAAACTTGTAAAAAATAGAGAAGCTTGGTTGAGAATGAGATGGGTAAAAATTAAAAATGTCTTAGATTTGATAGTGGTGGTGAGTATTGCAGAAAATATTTTGAATATTATTGTTCCTATAATGGTATTCATAGGTATAAAATGGTTCCAAGGACTCTACAGGAAAATAGAGTGGTTGAGCGCATGAATAGAACAATAATGGAGTGTGCACGAACTATGAGATTGCATGTTGGGCTACCTTTAAACATGTGGGTAGAGGTTGTAAAAACTAATTTTTTATTTCATTAATAAAGGTCCCTCTAATCCTTTGGGTTGTGGTATTCCATAGGAAGCATGAATAGGAAAGAAGGTGAGTTATTATTTTCTCACAACCTTCGGTTATGAAGCATTTTCACATGTAGATTATGAAAATAGAACCAAGATTGATGCAAAATCAAATAAATTTATATTTGTTGGATATGGCATTAATGAATTTTCTTATAGGCTTTGGGATTTTTAAAAATTAGAAAATTGTGAGAATCAGGGATGTCATATTCAATGAGAAAGTGTTGTACAAAGATCATTTGCAGAAACATGAGAAGAAAGAAAATGATTATGCAGTGTTGGATGATACTCCAAACAACAATGTTCTAGTGGTTCCTCATGCTCCGCAACAACAACAATAACAAATACCAAAATCTCCAGTGAATGTTAGATGATCTTCAATGATAAGTAGACCTCCAGAAATATTTTCTCCCTCTTTTTATTCTATTCTATTAACTAATGCTGGTGTACTAAAATTTTATGATGAAGCCATGCAGGTCGATACCAAGGTTCAGTGGGAGAATGGAATGGAAGAAGAAATGGACTCCTTGCTGAAAAATCAGACTTGAGAATTATGCAAGTTTCCTACAAGTAAAAATTTTTTATGAAAAAAATAGGTTTATAGGATGAAAGAGGAGGATGGAGGTAAGAAAATATTTAAAGCCACATTAGTTGTAAAGGGATTTGCATAGAAAAAGGGTATTGATTTTCAGGAAATATTTTCTCCAACTGTTAAAATGACTTCTATTAATACTATTTTAAGTATTTTGGTTGCTAAATATTTTCATTTAGAATAGTTTGATGTTAAAACAACCTTTATCCATGGTGATTTGGAAGCAAAAATATATATAGAAAAACCACAAGGATTTGAGGTGGAAGGTAAGGAGAAACTAGTGTGTAGATTGAAGAAAAGTTTATATGGCTTGAAGTAAGCACTTGGCGATGGTATATTAAATTTGATAGTTTTATGGCTGAGAAAGGCTACAATAGGTGTAATTTAGATCATTGTTTTTACTTGAAGAGGTTAGATGAAGATAGCTACATTATTTTGTATTTACATGTTGATGATATGCTTGTAGCGGGGTCTAACATGGATCACATAAAGGAGTTAAAACAACAGTTATAAAATTAGTTCTCTATGAAGGATTTGGGAGTAGCAAAACAAATCCTTGGTATGAAGATTACAAGAGAGGAAAAATAGAAAATCATGTTTTCCTCAAGTTGATTATGTTGAAAAGGTGTTGTAGCGATTTCATATGGAGAATGAAAAATTTGTTAGCACACCTTTCCCTAGTCATGTCAAATTGACTAAGGAAATGTGTGCAAAGACACAAGAGGAGGAATAAAAATTTCCAAGGTACCATATACTTCAACTGTACATAGTTTAATGTATGCCATGGCATGAACGTGACCTAATATTGCACATTCCGTAGGAGTTGTTAGTAGGTATATGAGTCATCCTGGAGTTGAGAATTGGAATTCAGTAAAATGGATTCTCAAGTACTTGAGAGGCACATCCAATAAATGTTTATGTTTTGGGGGATCTAATATTGATTTAAAAGGCTATGTTGACTTAGATTTGGCAAGGGATATAGATACCAAGTGGAGTACCATAGGTTATGTATTTACAATTGGTGGGATAGAAATGAGTTGGATTTATTGGTTACAAAAGGTGGCTGCTTTATCCACCACAGAGGCAAAGTATGTGGTTCCAACAAAGAAAAAAAAGGAAATGATATTGCTACAAATTTTCATGGAAGAGTTGGGAAAAAAAAAGTTGAAAACCACTTGTTTACAAATAGCCAAAGTGCTATACATCTTGCAAATAATTCTATGTTGCACTCTAAAACCAAACACATATAGCTAAGATATCATTTCATTCGGTCAGTGCTGGAGGATGGATAAGTAAAGCTATAAAAGATACATATAGATTCCAATCCAACAGATATGTTTACAAAGGTAGTGAAAAAGGAGAAGCTAAGCTCCTCTTCAGCTTCAGTTGTTCTTCATGCTTAAAAGCATAATAGAGTAGCAAGGTCCAAGGTACTTATTTCTAGTGGGAGTTGTAAGTGTAGTGTTGCATTTAGGATTAGTCTCCAAGTGGGAGATTGTGTTGGAGTGGAGGTTAATCAGTCTCAAAGTGGGAGATTGTTGGTATGTGGTGACTGATCATGCTATACTATACACTCTTCATCTAACTGACTTTGTAGAACCCTAATTCTAGAAGTTTCTAAAAAGCTTGTAATAAGTAATTGAGATGCGAGTTGTAGCATGAAATTATTCCTGAGATTGTAATATTTTTTACACTAGATAATAAAATCATTGGATGGCTATAGTTTTTTGGATGTAGCCTGGATTGGGTGAACCACGTTAAATTCTGTCTATTGTCTTGTTTTTGCTATAATTTTGTGTGTGTTTTATTTCTTTGTTTTATTGATCAATTTTGCATTTAAGTATTAGATATTTTCCTTCTAACCTTAACACACCAAAGGATGAGGGATTCAATCTTCCCCTTAGTGCCATCCATCAAGAAAAATCAATAGTACTAGCAAAAAAATGCAACCTAGTCAATCTAGGTACTGAAGAGACATCACACATCACTTTCTATGCAGAATCACTTTTGATTGAAGAGAAATGAAATTCTAGCTAAATTTATGAAAGAAAGGAAAGTAAATTTTTCATAAACCTATGTTGACATGAAAAGTATTGATCTAGAGGTGGTGTTCCATCATCAAGCAGTCCACCCAGAGAATAAAATAGCAAGACAAAAATTAAGAAAGATGCATCCATAGATTGCATTGTTGGTCAAACTTGAGCTACATAAACTTCTTGGTGCTGGTTTCATATGACCCATTGATTATCCTAAATGGGTTTCCAACCTTGTACCTATTTCTAAGCCCACTAGGGGCATCTGAATGTGCACCAACATCAGGGACCTGAAAAAAGCATGCCCTAGGGATGACTTCCCTCTTCCTAACATAGACATGATTGTAGATTTAACAACAGGACACACAATACTATCATTGATGGATGGGTTTTCAGGGTATAATAAAATTATGATAGCAAAGGATGCTTAGCATAAGACAACCTTCACTTGTCCATGGAGCACTTATTGTTGGAACATGATTCCATTCGGGTTAAAGAACACCAAAGCTACTTACCAAAGGGATATGACCTTGATTTTTCATGACACGATCCAAAAATTTGTAGAAGACTACATGGATGACGTACTAGAAAAATAAAAAATGTATCAAGACCACAAAGAAGAACTAGGCTCTATCTTTGATAGACTAGAAGAATACAAGGTAAGGCTAAATGCTAAGAAATGTGTATTTGGTGTAACATCAAGGAAGCTTTTATGGTGTAGGGCACCATAGTTCTTTATCCAAAAATGTTGCAAAATATTAGTTTTTTGTGATGTGAAGTCAATTTTTGCTGTAATAAGGTCTCTTAAGACCATTATTCATGTTTTTGGGTGATTTATGTCATGTGGGGTTAGTTTTAGGAAAAGTTGTAAATTTTTGTAAAAGTTGCAAAAGTTGCTCAAGCAACTTTGCATTTTTGAGTTTTTTGGGAAGATGAAAGGTTGGGGATTTGAAAAGTAGTTTTAAATGGTTTTCTTGGGTTTTTAAAGCTTAAATAAGCCTTATCAAGGCTGAGACAAGGTTCTGGAGTGCACATTAAAGTTTGAGCATCAATAAAACATAGTTTTCAACGTTTTTCTTCATTGAATCTACTCCAACAGTAACTTGTAAGAAATTACATTGCCTAGGATCGAGTAAAATTTGATTGAACTTCATGGATAATTTAATCCTTTTTCTTTTTCTTTTTGTCTCATCTGATTTCATCAAAGTTTGAGCATTTTAGAGCCAAATTATTGAAGGTTACTTGAAACCCTTATTTAGGGTGTGCATTGACTATAAACAATGGATTCCTCTCCATTCCAATAATGAATTGACCTCAAACTCAGTGGAATGGATGTAGGTAGGTTAATTTTTATTTCCTTGAAGTTGCAGGAGTAGGGGAATGAACATTGATGCCAATTTTTTGATGCCCTAGGTTGAAAACCTCATGATTTTGGGCATAGAATGTGCATAGGAGTTAAGGTTTGATAAAAATCCCTTGGGAAATGGTTGGTGGTGATTGAAAAGGTTAGGTCAGACCTTATTTATCATTTCTGATCCATTGGTATGCAGATTTGTGGTTTGGGTTTTGAAAACCCTGGTGTGAGTCATTCAAACAAGCCTAATTTGGCCTAGTTCAAAGTCTAGCAGAAGATTTTTGGCTTTGTTGTTCCAAAACAACCACCCCTTATTTTTTAATATGTTTTATAACTTCCAAATGGGTATCCAAAAAAAAATTTATTTTGTGGGTATGAGGTATGTTTGGGAAATTAGTTTGGAAAACCACTTTTGAATTGCTACTAGTGGATTGAGGGTTAGTGAGCAAAACCCATCATTTGGTGATTTGAACCATTGAAAGTTTGCTTCATTACAAATTTTTCAATTTTATTAACCCCTGATCTCCATCAAATTGATATCAGAGCATAGGTCTGATCTGAAGAAGATAATTTGTGTTTAAATAAGGACAAGATGCCTCCAAAAAGCAATACTATGGCTAGAAAAATGAATGAAATGGAAGAGAGGACTACAAGAGAGATTATGAGATTGAAATAACTCCAAGATAGGATGGTACCAATGCTAGAGGCTATGGAAATAGGTTAGAGATGAGGTATAGTCACTGGTGAAGAGAGTGACAATGAAGAGGAAGGGGAAAAGGAAAACCCCCAAGAAGAGACTCAAGAAGAAGAGGAGTTGGATCCTAATAAGCAAAGGATGGCTAAGCTACTAAGAGTAGTACAAGGAGATAAACACAAGGTGAAAATTGATTTATCAATGTATGGATGGAACTTGAATGATGAAGAGATTTTGGATTGGATTGCAACACTTGGAAATTTCTTTGAATGTGAAGATGTTCTAGAGGAACAAAGGGTAAAGCTAGCAAAAAAAAAGTTGAAGGGTCATGATCTATTATGGTGGTATTATGAGAAGATTGAAAGGAGGAAGAAATACAAGTCAAATATTGTCTCTTAAGACATAATGGTGGAAAATATTAAGGGTAAGTTCTTACCAAGTGATTATGCACTTCAAATGTATAAGAAACTTCAAGGTTTGAAACAAAGAGAGATGGATGTATAAGCTTATACTGATGAGTTTTGTAAACTGAGCATAAGAAAAATTCACATGGAGGATGATGTGGAGAAGGTGGCTAATTATCTTAGTGGGTTAAGATTTAATATTCAATATGAGTTGAGTTTACATAATCCAAGAACGGTTGAGGAATGCTATCAAATGGAAATAAGGGTAGAAGAAAAGTTAAAGAGAAGGAAAGAAAAACAAGCAAGGGGCAAAGGAAGAAATTCTAGAAGAAGAGGGATATTTTCTACTCCAAGAAAATCATATAAGAGCCAAGAAGATGCAAGAAAAGTACAAGACCAAGCTTCTGATTAGAGAGGTTGATTTAGAGGTGGTAGATCAGGCTTTAGAGGTAGATTTGGAGGTCAAGGAAGAGGATCAAATGTATTCACAGGAAGGTGTTATCAATGTAATATGTTTGGAAACCAAGCATGGTAGTGCAATGAAGGTCAAGCCTCTACTTCAGCTGGAGGAGAATCACAACATGCTGCTACAAAAGTTAGAGAATCACTCATGGTAAGAAGAACTCTCATCAAGGCATCAATAGAAAAAGAGCCACCACAAAGGAAGACTCTTTTCAAGACAACTTGCAAGCACTTCAGTAAGGTATGTAAAGTTGTAATTGATTTTGGAAGCACGGATAATATGGTTTCAGTTGAGATGGTGGATAAACTTAAGTTGCCTAGAATACCACATGATACTCCTTATAAAGTTTCCTGGTTGAATGAGGGTCAATATATTTTGGTAAATGAACAAAGTTAGGTGGAGTTCAATATAGGAGGTTATAAGGACATACTTTTACCTGACATATTACTTATGGATGTATGTAATTTTCTACTTGGGAGGCCTTTGAAATTTGATAGGCATGTTATGTATGATGGGAGAAGGAATACCTATGAGATAGACAAAGATGGAGTTTCGTATACTTTGACACCATTGAAGGAGGAGGACAAAGGAAAAAATAAGGGAGCTAATGTGATGATGGTAGGAAGCAATGAGTTCATAAAGGTAGAGGAAGAAAAGAACATGGAGTTTGAATCCACTCCTAAACTTGGAGGTACTAAGACAACATACTTAAAGAATGATTTGAATGTGGAGGGAAATGATATTGAGTTGGTGTCAAGATTTGCTTTGTTGAAGGTCAAGGATGAATTGATTCTTGGGATTCAAGATTGTCTTAAGGGGTATGTTGATATGATGATAGAAAGGGTGTTTCATTCATTAAATTTAGAGGGGAATAGTTATCATTCTATTTTCATCAAATCAGAGGTTAATATACCTGATCAAGTAGTAGTCATAGGGGCAAAACAATAGATGAAAGAAATGAAAGGTAAAGTTGAGGTGGTCAAGGATAAGTTGCAAAGGGATGTGGAAAAGTCCAAGTACACCATTGAAGTGAAGATGAAGGAAGTTCATTACAAGGAATAAGTAGATGAAGAGGAAAATTTAACATTAGTCTCAAATGTGGAAGGAGTCAAAGATCATCCATCAAGTAAGTCTCTGCAGTTGGAGCATATCTTAGGTGACAAAGAGTTCAACAACATAAAGAATAATGCTAATTTCTAGTTTTTGGTTCATTGGAAGGGATTTAAAATTAAGAATTTCACTTGGAGGTCAGATAAATAATTGATCAAGCTTGAATCTCCTATTGCAACACTGTCCTCAATGGGACTTGAGTCCTTTTTTGCCCAGGGGTATGGTGTAGGGCACTATAGGTCTTTATGCAAAAATGTTACAAAATGTTAGTTTTTTGTGATGTGAAGTCAATTTTGGTTGTAATAAGGTCTCTTAAGACCATTATTCATGTTTTTGGGTGATTTATATCATCTAGGGTCAGTTTTAGAAAAAAAAATATTTTTTTGTAAAAGTTGTAAAAGTTGCTCAAGCAACTTTGCACTTTTGAGTTTTTAGGGAAGATGAAAATTTTAGGATTTGATAAGTAGTTGTAAATAGTTGGTTTGGTTTTTTAAAGCTTAAATAATCCTTGTGAAGGATGAGACAAGGTTTTGGAGTGCACATTGAAGTTTGAGCATCAATAAAATATAGTTTTCAACGGTTTTCTTCATTGAATTTTCTGGTACAGCAACTTGTATAGCCTTGTACAGAATGGGAGTGAGTAAAATTCAATTGGAATTCATGGAGAATTTAATCCTTGTTATTTTTCATTTTTTTTCATCTGATTTCATCAAAGTTTGAGCATTTTAGAGCCAATTTACTAAAGGTTGCTTGAAACCCTCATTTAGGGTGTGTATTGACTAAAAATAATGGATTCCTCTCCATTCCACTGATGAATTGACCTCAAACTTGGTGGAATGGATGTAGGTAGGTTAGTTTTGTGTCCTTGAAGTTGCAGGAGTAGGGGAATGATGATTGAGGCCAATTTTTTGATGCCCTAGGTTGAAAACCTTATGATTTTGGGCATAGAATGTGCATAGGAGTTTGGGTTTGATAAAAATCCCTTGGAAAATGGTTGGTGGTGATTGAAAAGGTTAGGATAGACCTTATTTATCATTTTTGATCCATAGGTATGCAGATTTTTGGTTTGGGTTTTTAAAACCTTATTGCGGGTGATTCAAACAAGCCTAATTTGGGCTAGTTCAAAGCATAACAACAAATTTTTGGCTTTTTTGTTCCAAAACAGCCACCCATAACTTTTAAGTATGTTTTAGAACATCCAAATGGGTTTTGAAAATAAAAATTAGTTTTTGGGTATGAGGTTTGGTTGGGAAATTATGTTGGAAAACCACTTTTGAAGTGCTACTAGTGGGTTGAGGGTAAGTGAGCAAAAATCTGTCATTTGGTGATTTTAACCTTTGAAAGGTTGGTTCATTAGAGATTTTTCAAGATTATTAACCCCTAATATACATCATTCTAGGGTTTAAATTTCAATGAGGGGAATTGAGATAGACCCTACAAAGGTCAAACCAATACTTGAAATGGAGGAACCACGAACATTAAAGTAGTTAAGGGGCTTGTAGGGAAGACTCCAATCCATTCACAGATTCATAGAATAAGTAGATGAAAAAGACATACCATATTATCATCTACTCCACAAGGGCATATCATACAAGTGGGACAATAAATGTGATTAGGCATTCAATAAAATCAAAGAATACTTGCTAACACCACCAATCCTCATGCCACCGATCCTTAACAAACCACTCATCCTCTACATATTAGATACAATGGTAGCCCTTGGTGCTCTCCTAGCTCAACATGATGAAACAAGAAAAGAGAGAGCCATTTTTTTATTTCATTAGAATGTTGACCACGTAGGGCACGAGCTAAACTACACATTCATCAAGAAATCCTGACTTGGAGTAGTGTTCACTTCCCAAATAAATTGACACTACATGCTTGATCATCAAATAAAGCTCATCACCAAGATAGACCCTCTCAAGTATCTATTTTCTAAAGAAATGATCATAGGACGAATGGATAAGTGGGTCATGGTCTTAACATAATGTTATATTGAATATGTAGAGTGGAAGACAATCAAAGAATAGGTAATTGTGTATCAACTAGCTGAGGCACCGATATATGTAGAGAATCCATTGGTGTCAAAGTTCCCCAATGAATCAATTTCCAATCTCAGTGTAGCAGATCATTGGAAGGTATATTTTGATGGGTCAAATACTCAAAATGGTTTAGGAGCTGGAATCTTCTTCATCACACCACAAGGAGATTGCATCCCAAAGTCATATAGGCTATCTTTCCCTTGCACTAGCAACATCAATAAATACAAGGCCCATGTCATAGGACTTCAAATTATAGTATAGTGGTAAATCATGGAACTTAAGGTCTATGGAGACTCACAATTGATGATCAACCAAGTCAATGATGAATACCAAACGAAGGATGATAAACTTACCCCATACAAGAAACTGGTTGAGGATGTCAAGGAATTATTCATCGACATCATATTTTAGTAGATACCAAGGGTAAACAACAAAGAAGTAGACACCATGGCTACAATTGGATCATTGTTGGATATCCCATGAAATGTCCCTAAACATGAATTCTTGGTAGAGCATCTTCTCGTACCAACTTTTGAGGTACTAGATTCTGAGCTCATGTGTGAAATCATTGGTCCTGGTGATCCTTGGTACCATGAAATATACACCTACCTGAAAATAGGAGTCCTCCCCATCGATATCACCCCAAATCTTAAAATAACCTTTATTAAGAATTCATCCCATTTTTTTATCTTAGGTGAAGCCCTATATTGTAGAAGTATTGAAGGGACCCTTTTGAGATGCCTTAACCCCGAGGAAGCTTTGACTACTTTAACCAAGGTACACAATGGTATTTTTGGTTCACATTCTAGTGGTATGAGCTTGGGAAAGAAGTTGTTGAGGATGGGGTATTACTAGACTACAATGGAGAAGGAAGCTCATGAATATGTTCATAGATGTTTTCAATGTCAATAGCATTGGGATCTCATCCATGCACTAGATCAAGAGCTCCAATCGATTATAACACCCTGGCCCATTTCACAATGGGGGCTCGATCTCATTGGAAAAATCTCACCCACCTCATCTAATGGACACAAGTTCATTATCACTTCCACAAAGTACTTCAATAAGTAGGTAGATTCCATTCCCATGACCTATATAACAAGAAAGAATATTGCTAAGTTCATCCTAAATTACCTTATCTGCCATTACAGTGTTCCACAAGCCCTTATCTTAGATAATGGAACACCCTTCAAAAAATAGGATGTCCAAGAGCTATGCCAAAAATTCCATATCCAACATTTCTTTTCCACCCCATACTACCCCCAAGGTAATGGCCAAGCTGAGGCTACAAATAAAACCATCTTGAAAATCCTAAAGAAAATAGTTAATGAAGCTAGTCGTGACTGGTAGCTACAACTAAATCCTACCTTATGGGCCTACTGAATGAGTATCTACATGCCTATAGGTGCAACCCATTTCTCCCTGGTCTATGGATCAAAATCCATCCTCCCCATCAAGATCGAGCTCCCATTCTTAAGAATATTATTACAGAATCTCATTACTGATGAAGAATATCATATTTCACAGTTGAATGAGCTAGAAC
>CM021100.1:81316385-81366859 GCA_007115665.2 Sequoiadendron giganteum | reverse complement strand
AACATCATCCATCATACATAGCATTATCATTTAGGTGTTTTGCATAATATAGATTTTTTATTCTAAGCATCTCATGGACAACATGTATGTATTATTATCCATTGCATAACCATATATAAGCATTTTAGAAATTAACACATCCTACATCATCATATTACATACATAAAAGAATATAGAAAAGGAAATAGACATATCATTGCATTGCATCCATTAGAGAATGACATAGATTTGATCCATCACATAAACATACATCCATACCTAAGCATCCATATTAGTACATCACATCACATCATAAAACATAAAATATCATAATATGATCATTAAATACATCCAACCATAGCATATGCATTTATAACACATAAAATAAAATAACATAGCATCATAAAATCACATCAAAGGTCATCTCATGTATATATGTCAAAAAAGTTGAATGTCATGATACAATCAGAATCAGATATATGGTATCATCATCAAATATACAAGAGGCTAATCAAAACTCAGACAATGAATGTATAAAAATCATAAGTCAGGTTGTACAATCAAAAAAGTGTATGGTGCACCTTTAGTGCCCAAATATACCCTTTCTTTGTTTGTCACCATGATGGCTACCATGGCTCTGGTGATGTGATCTTGATGGTCTGTCTGATGGTCCTACATGAGGAGTCTTGCTAGGAGAATCCTAGCTGATATGGGAGAAATCTAGCTCCCATTGATCATGCGCCACAACTTTGTAATACAATAGATTGTAATATGATGCCTCCTGCATCACTCATCCATACATCTTTGTTGGGACAATTTCCTATCCTTATGTGTGCTACACTATAGCCTCCAGTTACTGCCTTTAGCCTATCTCCCGAGCCAATCTAAGATTGGCATCCTTTCTCATCTGGTGCTCCTATGCCACCTCCTATCTAGCTTGATCGTGCTCTTGGGTCGGGGTCTATTTGTAATCATATGCCTACTATAGCTGCCCTAGCATGACTTGTATCTATGCCTTCAGTGCTACTATCTGTTTGTCCCAAGCATTGGGACCCAATTATGCCTATTGTGGCTACTTCTATGGTGGCCTCTGACCAATGGGTGACACTAATGGAGGTACCTGACTGTCATGACCTATACCTCCACCCACACCATCCTACTACTAAGGTGGCTATTGTGGCAGTTGTCTAATTTGGGGACCTCTAACCCATCCTTTTCCTACTACTAGCACCATTGGTAAATTCAATTTGATCGGGGTATGAGCTTTCCAATATGCATTGTAATCTTATGTAGTACCTATATCTACAAGACCTTCAAAGTACACCCAAGGATGCATCACCAACTATCTTAAGTCATCAATAGTTAAATGAGGTTGGATCCTTTGTCCCCAAGATGTCTCCCTTGATCTCTATGCAAATATGGCTCTATGTGTAGCATCAAGTGCATCTTGCACCTCTCCAAACTAGCGAGAAACCCTATTTGGAAGGTATCGCTCTATCATATGGTGCTCATGGCCCTGCATATATCTAGTTTATTAGCAGTAAAATAACTGCTCATCATCATCATGCCATCTATGGGCATGGAGCCAAGGCATCCATTGAAAGATGTTCATCTCATCAATAAACTGCCTCTAGTGTGAGATTCCTATAATACATGTATAATAGATAGTGGCCATGCCCCCATGCCTGTAAACCACAAGATCATCATGGTCTATTTGAACATTTTCTATAGTCAGCCTCAGAATGGCAATGTGATTATATGCCCAAACATGTAGAAGTGTAAATCCTACTCCAATGATGTAGGCCCCATAATACACAACCTAGTGCATATCATGATATAATGAAGCTAAGACAATTAGATCCTAGGTGTAGATAGTCATCTCCTCCACCATTCATGACCAAACAATGCCCCATTGAATATTGCAACCTCTGGCTTGGTGATTAGGAACAAGGACTCCCGAGATTATTGCACCAACAAAAAGGGTCAAATCAAGGGTAATCCCCTTGTAGTGAGCAAGGTTGATCTAACCATTGTCTATCTCATACTGGTCAATGCCAAACAATCGATAGATAGCATCACCACCAGCCTCCACATTATATATAATGTGCTCGCCATGTATGGGGATCTGCAAGATCTTCCATACATCCTCTAGGGTCACCGTGGCCTCTCTCATCGAAAGATGGAATGATGAAATCTCGCTCCGCCATCTCTACACCAAAGATGCCATCATGGCTAGATGTGCCCGCACCCCAAGCATTTGTGCCACATGTCTAAATCCAATTGCCCCCAAGAAAAATAGTGCCTCATCTGATAGATTCCTTGTTTGGTGTAGAATCTTGCCTCTGTGCTCCTTCGAGTTGAGCACTCGAAGGACCTCCTGCATCCAGAACGAGCGCAACTCTAAAATTCATCAACTTGGCATGTTTTCGAAATTAAAATATCCTTCTAAAGAGAAGGCAAGATGAAATTTTCAAAGGCGACACTCTATGTTTTTACAAACTCGACACCATAATCAAATGTGGTGCGACATGGAAAAGGTGAGTTCATAATTTCAAGCAATGCCAGAATCTTCTAACGCCACATGACGCCATCCTGCAAAAGTGAGTCGACATTTTTTATGCGACTCTGAGACCCTACAACATCGTGCGATGCTATGCTACAAATGTGAGTAATCATGAACAAAAGCGATGTTGACAGTAACAATTGTCATACCCTAGAGGATCACTTGTGATTGACCAATTTAGACCCTAATAAATGCATCAAAAATGTGGAAAATTAGAAAAGTTTTGAAAGCCGTACTAGGGATCTTGCATCTTGAGCCTTCTAGAATTCACAAACCCAATCCATCTGATGTCTGGGAAGCACACGAGCCACCATTTCATCAGCACCTCAGAGAAAAATTGCCAAAATTCTAGAAGGATAAGTGTGCAAATGATTTGTGTAGACACATAAAAATGTCCTTGTAATCATTTTTATCCATTGCACATTTCATCTGATCATCCACATAATCATATTTCCATATTCATAAAATCATTACAATATTATCAATCATTTATAAGCATTTATTCATATCATTTAATCATCTAAATCATTTATCATTTATCCATTAAATCATTTATAAACATTTTTTCATATCATTTAATCATATTCCATTAAGTCATTTAATCATTTATCCATTATTTATTTATTTCATTATTTCACTTCATAAATATTTATCATTTCATTAATCATCAACATATTCATAAATCATTTAACCATTTCATAAATCCATTAATTCATCCATTTGCATAAATCATTTCACTTTGACCATTTGCATGATTATTCATTTGCATTAATCATTAAAATGCATTCATATATTTCATTAAATAATTTAAAATTCATAAATCAACTTCTATGAAATTAGCTCAAAATTGCACATTAAACTCATAAGTCATTTCAATGGAATTAGATCAAAATTTCACATTTTGAGCTTCCAAACATGAGTCATGGCATAAATCACTCCACTCATTTCTCATTTCTCATTTTCAAATTATGCATTCATCTATAAAAACCTCCTCCTTCTCACTTTTTGGGGATACACATTTTGATTTCAAATTTTGATTTCAATCTCTCTTCTGTTCATCACAGCTTCTTGTTGCACTTGTGCTCATAAAAATATGAGAGCATCAAATGCATAAATCAAGAATCATGGTGAAATAGGAAAACAATGGAGTTGATTTTCCTATGAATGCATTTATTTTAGTTTTTGCATAGCTTAGTTTGCATTTTTCATTTGTATTCATTTGGAAAGGCTTTATTGATGATATACTAGAATTTCGACTTGAATTGATAGATTAAATCATTCAACTTTTAGTTTTTAGCATACACATAATGGTGAACCTGACATGAAGGATATACAAATTTTCATTGCAATTTCTATTAAATAAAAAAATAAAAATCTAGAGACATGTTGCAATCTGTTGTAATGGTTTAATCTTTTGTTGGTTTATCAAGACATTTGAAAAAAAATCTTTGCATGACTAATTTGATTCACAGTTTGATATCGGCCTTTGCTAAATGTTGTCTTATTTTACATTCATAATATATTTTTTGATGTGTTCCAGAGCTCTCATTTCAATATAAATTAAAAGAATACTTGCAGAGGTCATGGAATTGTGCCATTTCAGCTTGCAGTCATTTCATTTTGAGCATACCCTGTGGTCACATCAATTTCTCCGGTAATCACAGCTAGCAACTGGCAAAATACATTGGAAAATCATTTAGTTTTGCTTCAAAAATGACAATCTTTCTTTTTAAATAACTAGATCATTAATTATCTAATCAATCGGTCCATGATTATCTAATTCAATCTTTCTCCTATAAGTAACTGATTTGTATAAGGCTGTGACTTATGCCAAATGGTGCAGACATGAGAAATGGTGGATTTAGTATGACTAGAAGCCATTTTTTAAACATGCAGGTTGGGGTTCTTTTTAATTTAGATTAATGATTGTTCATTTTGGTTTTGATTAGTAAATAATTAGTGTGGTTAGTTTAAACCAATTTTTAACTTTTATTTAGATTAATAATTTTGGTTTTGATTAATTTAGTTTTATTTTAATTTAGCTTAGTCAGATTTAAAATTTGATTTAGATTCTAATTTTTCATTTAGCTTTTAACTTTTAATTTTAAATTAGATTTAGCTTTTTCTTTTAACTTAGCTTTTAGTTTTTAATTTAGATTTAGCTTTTATTTTATTTTATTTCTAATTTGGTTTTAGCTTTTTCAATTTAGATTTGATTTCTAATTTAGACTTAATTTATAATGTAGAATTGATTTAGTTTAGATTAAATTATAATTTAGAGTTAATTTAACTTTTAATTAATTTTTAAATTTTAGATTAGCTTTTAATTTTTTATTAGTTTTTAATCTACATTAACTTTTAATTTAGATTAATTTTTAAATTAGATTAACTTTAAATTTAGAGTAATTTTTAATTTTAGATTAGTTTTTAATTTTGGATTTGTTTCTAATTTAGATTAATGCCATTTTTCTTCATAGTTTAATTGTTGATTTAGGGCTAATTTAGTTTACGTTCCTATAGGTTCGCTTGACAAAGACTTGAAATGAAAACATTTGCTTGTCGAAGAAAGGAGGCATGAATCTACTAATGAATTTTTAATGTAGGACATTCGTCAAAGATATGATTTTGAAACTGACTGTCTTTTAGCTTAGCACACATTTCAATTGGTGCTTTAAAGTGAACAGTTGTCTCCTCTCACATAGGCTTAACTAAGGGTGAATAAACACTGTTTGTTATGATTGAGATGGTAGGGAGTATGCCCTCACCTTGTGAAAACTTGGTGATCAGAAACCAAACCCATCACCTTTCTATGTGTTTAATTACTTAGAGGGCTTGGCTCCCCGCTTCGAAAGGAGGGAATGACCCAAACTGGTAACAGGCTAAAGCCAAGCCCTTCCAAATGGTATATAAAATGGGTGCTTGAGGAAAGTTCAAGTAACACGAATGGTTATGCTGACAAGTGATTCCCTCAGTACCCAAGTGGTGTGTGAAAACCTACAATAGTGTAACCTCTACAGGCTGGGAGTCCTCCTTAATGGAGCTAATTTTGTCATATGTATAGCCCACCCGAATGGATGCCCTTACTAGACACCTTTTGTTTATAGTGGCCATAATCCCATCTCTTTGCTACCGTAGAAACTGATGGCAGTCTCAAATTTTCAAAATTTGAGATGCTTATTTAAAAAAAATTGCTTCTACACTTTCAAAAATGCACCTGATGAATCAGTCTGGGGGACCCACTTTGGAGGCTTGTATTTTAAAGCCTGTTGATTGTCGTGAAAAACCCATTTGCAGACATATTCAATTGACATATGCGAACGTGTGTGTCATTTTTCAGCTTCCCAAGATAAGTTTTGTTAGAGTTTCGAAAAGTGAAGCTGGAGGGTTTTGACACTGTTCTGTTGTTTGCAGACATTTAGTTTTGTGAAACAGCTTCCTGTTTGAGCTTGGATTTCGCAACCAGTTAACTGTCATGTTAGAACAAATGTTGTTCTGTATTCTCCATATCAAAATGATCTCACATATTAGTTTTCAGAGCCTCACGATCTGATTTGCTATTTTTAGCAGATTGAAACCGAATGCAGTTTGTTCAATTTCACATTTGCATTCCCAACGGCCTTTCTGAGTGGTCAAATTTGATCGTTAGTAACTTTTGATCAGTGATGATTCAATAAAATTCATTTTGCACACGTGCTTAGGGTATCTTAACGTTCCACTATGCTTGATGGCAGCTCGTCAAGAGATGATTCACTATTTTTACAAACTGGCAGTTGAGTCAGTTTCAATTGGTTCAGAACAACAATTGTTTCAAAAAACACTGACTGGGCAACTTTGTCGATTAATATCTGGTTCCTCATGATCTGTTTCTCTGAGCTGTCTTTTGCACTATATTCTCGGGTCAAACGACTGTATGCGTGCAAGTTTTTATGGTTTCACGAGGTCGTTTGACTAGTTTCCTAGATTGATTCCTAAGCCCACTGGGTCAGTTTTGCCAATTTTCCAAATGTACCAGATAGTAGACTTTGATCAGAACCCAGTTCGTTTTTCAACTTCAGAAGTATTCAAAAGAGTTGTCTGATCGATTTGAGAATAAAAGTTGTTTGAAAATGATTTTTTTTTTAGTCGGGCAAATGGGACCCGACGTGCTCTGCACTTTTATAATTCTATGAATGTTTCAGTTGGGTTGTCTAGATTGGATACAACCTCAGTATGTTTTAATCCTGATACATTGTTTGAACAAGACTGTAGGACATCAAGGGAACAAGTCTTTTATGGGGTGATATTGTCAGGAGTTGGAGGTCTATGCCAAATGTGAATGACAAGACTTTGGGCTATTTTGTTGACATAGATTTCATAGCAAAGTCAATGAGAAACAAAGGACGCCATGACTGGATGGAGAGGATAACAGAATGAATGCACTAACACTTAGAACTATTTAATGTGTTTGAAGGATGAGATAATACTAGCTAAGTTTCCTAATTATTTGAGATGCATATCTCCATTTTACAGCCAAGGCAGAAAGTGTATTAAAATTGTTTGAGGGAGGAGGATGTGATGCCACCATTGTTGTGTACACATAAGATGCTTCGTGGGAAAGGCTTCAGAGATTTTAAAGCAAGCGCAATTCGTAGATGTATTGAAATTGAGCAGGGCATGAAAATCCCTCAGCATATATACCAGGCGAGTGAACTGTTTGAATTCATGAAATACTTATGTAAATGTAGTCTCATGGTATGCCATGTTTGCACGATACACACAATGGAGTGTTGAAATTGTTTTAGAAACTTTCTTGCAAGGGCAAGGTGCAAACAATGAGGGAGACACACCTGGGACAATTGGAGAAGGTCTTGCGCAACAAGAAGAATGAGGAGGAGTACACTGGTCAAAGAGGAGCAAAGCCCACGCACCAGGCCAGTGGTAAGAGGCGCGGCCTGGAGACAATGAATGGATTTCCATTATAGCATAAGGGAGTGGGTGCCAGTTATTGGGGCGCGACCAAAAGCTATTGGAGGAGGCCAATTCTGAGTGATGCGCATCTGGAGAAGGAGGACTCACACCAGGTGAGTCACAGACAAGCATGCCTGATGGAAATTCAAGGCTATGCACAATGCACAAAATGGAAGCTGGAAGCGCGAGCTTGGAGGAGGGGATCTCTGAGGGGCCTGTGCACCAACCAAACAGGGAGCTTGATGGAAGGAAGCCCGCAGCCAGCCAGAGAGAAAGCTTGGGCGCAGGTGAGGAGAAGACCAGAGCTAGAGAGAGGCCCACACCAAGCAAGGAGGAGGCTCGATGGAGGAGCAGGGCCAAATGCAGTTCTCGGGAGCTCACAAAAACAAAGAATTAGGGGCAACCTCGCTGACCTTATAGGATTTTGGTGATGATATCAATTTTCTTTCGAGGTGTGCGAGAATGCACAGGAAGAACATTTTTTTTAATTTTTTCAAAAGTTATATGGTTTGTGATTGAAAACAGGGTGGGCCCAGTGCAATTTTTTAAATGGTAAAATATTGCCCGAGGAAATAAAAGGTAAAGAGTGAATATTTCAATGTGAAATATGTAATGATGCTTGGGGGTAAATTTTATTTTTCCCAGGTAATTGGAAAGTGAATAAAATATTCACTATTTGGGAATATTTTATGTTGGGGGTGTGGAATTCTTTTTTCCTGGAGCAGTTTATTAAATGAGTAAAGATAGGAAATATGACTCGTGCATATTTAAATGTTGCCATTTGAGTGGTAAACAGATAAAGGAGATGGGTTCGAGAACAAGTGAAAACCAAGGCATTTTAAAATGCAAAATATAAAATGCATTCCCACATGTTTTTTGTCCAGGTGAATGTTTGTGCTGGAAATAAAATTGCAAAGTGTGGCTACAACAAATAAAGTGAATTTTATATTCATTTATATTTAGGGGATTTTCAAAGTGGAGCATTATTTTTGTTGGGAAATTAAAATAAAATCAGAGCAGAAATATTGAAGTTGCAAAACTTTAATATTTGGAGAAAAATAATGTGCAGCAAGTAAAGAGAACAAAAAACATAATTTTGCACGGGAAAGAGGATATTTTCCAGTTGGGTGAATTTGGAGATTCTCCACATGGGCATGATTTCATTTACTGGGTAATGATGAGCTGAGGTAGTTGGAGGGAATAAGTTTTTTGCTACAAAAGAAGAAGAAAATATATTCTTTTCAGATTGATCAACGGTGAATGGAGCTTCTAGATGGCATTTCCAGATCAAGTTTAGGGCTGCTCCTATTTGCTTCTATTTTCTATATCCTCTTTTCTCTTCTCAATTGGAAGAGGTTCCAATTTCTGAAAGCTTTGCAAGTTATGCAAAAGTTATGGGTAGATTGTAAAGCTAGGGGGAAATATGACTGTTAGTCATTTTTAATCTGAAAGTTTATGTTCTGAATTGTTCTATTATGTTTATTTTAGCTGATAATTGTCTCCATGGCTGAATTGTAATGCTATTTTGGATTCAATAATAAAATTATTTGAGTCTGTTCATGCACATTTTCTGCATTTGAGCTACATTTGTTGTTGCCTTTTGTTCTATGAATGATGTAATTGCTTTAATAAAGCACAAGATTCTTTTATTATTGCCTATTGTTCAGGGATAGTATAATTGCTTTGACAAATGTGACATGAGTGTTATGTTTCAAGTGGATTTATAGGCAGAATTATCAGAGAAAGTTGTAGTGGTCTTGTTGTCATAATGTGACAACATTTGCAAGACCTTCAGAGCATGTTCAACATTGAAAGATGAATGCTAGTTATATGACTCCATAGCCCATTTTTATGGCACTGGTCCATTATCATGTTTCTATTGTTTTCAGTTTGGTCCCAACTCTTTAAATCAAAAAACCATTTCAAATATATTTTCTTGAGTTGTGTTTGTGATGTTCTCCATGCTGTTTAGTGAAATTTACTCAAGATGTTAGCCAATTTTGAGTGATATTTTAGGTTTCTCAACATATTTATGTGAGAACATCATCTATTAAGCAATATCCTGTTACTTGTGTGTCTAGATTGTTTGATGTTGCTAAAGGGTTACCCCCTAGTTCTTACAGAGCCTGAAGTGCAAGGGAAATGTGTATCCATTCCATTTCCTATCAGTTGGCCACTAGCCTTTTTGGTTCTTTAATATAGAGGTTGGCTACCTTTTAGAGAATTGCAAATCCTAGTTGGATTGCATTTTTAAACACCAACATAATGGTGACTCCGCTGGGGAAGATTCTAAATCTCCAGTTGCAGACAGTTATAGAGTCATATTATTATTTTTCATTCTAAATTTAGTTCAAAGTTTGAAGGATTTCAACCCTGGAGAAGAAGTTGTTGCAATGAACCTGAACAACTTTGTAATTTGTGGTGCTCTGCTGGTGGAAAGGAATTCAGAAAGAAGTTTAAATGTGAAAGAACTTCATACTGCTTGAAGTTCAGTCCTCTGTGAAAAGAGGTGGCGACTCTATTAATAGAACCTATTGAAAATTTAAAGAAAGTTCCAGATCTACAAATATTTCCAGTTAGGAAGACAATTTGCAGCAACTGCAAAGTTTCCAGGTATTCTTCACTTTTGGTTTTCAAAAAATTTTTGTATGAAAACCATACTTGAACATCTTAGACAAAAATTTGGTTCCCTATTGAGTGATTAGCACTAAAAGAGGGAAATAATAGTAATACTTTTTTTGCATACTTCTGAGTTGTAATTTGCAGCCTATGTATCTCGTTGGAGAAGTATGCTTGTTCTTGAAATTTTCCCAATAAATAGATATTATGTGTAAATGCATTTGTATCATGCATTATGGTTTTCTAAGATTTTTATGAAAGGTAGAAATAGGGCAATGAATGATCAACTATAGAGTTGATATGTGAAATTTGAAAAAGGGATATCAAGATGCCTCAATACATGCACCCTAGTATGGTTCTAGATGGAACTGTGGTTTGTGATCAGTCCCAGCTAGATTGTCAAAGTGGTTTCAGCACTGGAAGGTACAAAGCTATCAATTTCAGTAGCCTTAGTGGTTACGCAAATGACATTCCAACTAAAGTCAGAAATAAGTTACCAAGGTTCATTGGTGATAAGGTTGAATCAACAAATAAACATCTCCAAGAGTTCAGTAATGTGATGAATGATTATGAGATTGATCACAAGGATGTGATGATGAGACTATTTGTTCAATCCTTGAGAGGAGATGCAAGAGAGTGGTTCTCTTATTTACCAGCCTCTTCTGTTCATTTATGGGAAGAGGTCAAGGTAGTGTTCATGGAACAGTTTCAAGAGAGGATTATCCCTGTTTTGATAAGGAAAAAATTCATGAACATGGAGAAAGGAAAAGATGAGTTAGTCCCATCTTTTAATCTCATATTTTCAATGATCATTAGAGAGATCCTGGAGAACATAAGGCCAAATTATGCTGAATGTTTGGTCGTGTACTTAGGATCATTTGACAAAAAGATGAGTTATTTGTTGAGGGATAAAGAGCCTACAACCCTACTCCAAGCATATCAGATGACTATAGATATTGAGAACAATTTGAGGTTCTCAATGATGAACGGAAATAATTTTGTGAGTACTGGTTATCCTAACACACCTCAGGAAAATACAACTCATGGATCAGTTAATAAAAGTGCTTGTCAAGAGGGTAATGATGTTGCTGCTCCAATTTCTCCATCATCACAATCTGCACAAAATGTAGTGTCTCAAAATGAAGGTAGTGGTTGTCTTATTCAAGAAAATCAGAACATGATACACAAGGATGAAAAGAGGGTGTTAGAAAATGAAGACACATGTTGTATGAATGAGGACATTAATTGTAATCAACTTACAATCAATACATGTGCAGATCTTTGCAGTTGTAATGAAGAGGAAGATGCATGGTATGATGAAAAAATAAATATGTATGAAATTTTTTCTTGTAATACCTTGAATGATGAAGAAATAGAAGAGATGAAAGACATCATTCCATGTCATGTTTCGGTCAGTGAAGATGATACAATTGTTGATGACATTCCTTCTCAAGTTAGTAAACAAGACATTGAAGATGAAAGTGTAAGCACTCATTCTGAAGATTTTAAACATGCTTTATGTAGTGATGATATTTTTTGTGATGAGGATGCAGATGACAACCAAACTGATTTCTCTTCTGATAATTGTGAAAGCTCTTATGAGAATGACTTAGAGGTATGTTCTTCACACAATGGATATAATGATATGGACACTGATGAAGTCATTTATTCACCAGTGAATGATTAAATTACACTTGAGACAGACTTGGAATGTAGTCCAAGTTTGACATCAATGGAGCATGTGGATTATGTCAATAATGAAGAATCTAAGGACAAACATATATATGTTCAATTTGTTGATCATGAGCATAGTACTGCTAGTAGTGATGAAGATGTTGATGAACCTATTTATATCTTTGTTGTCCATGACTGCTTGTATGAAACAAAAATGGAAATGTCAGTGGTACATAAGAATGATGATAATGTGCATAGTGATAATGCAAGGAATTCAGTTTTAAATAATCAAGTTGTGCATAGTGACAATCACATGAATCTAGAATCAACATTATCATCCATAGATAATGTGAAACAATTTGGTTGATTTGTAGATTGTGTTGACATTACAATATTTTTTGATCAATGTGAAGAGAAGCCATATGATACAGATAGTAATGGGTGTGATGTCAGTCAATATGAGATTGAATATGGATCTTTCTTTAGTGATCTCTCTTGTCTTTATGGTTTGAAAATGGATGTGTTTCCTTTGAATAAGGAATGCATTGGTGAGACAAAGAATGAAGGTGTTAATTTCATTGCTAATGAGCAATTTTCTAATAACAGTGAGTCTCTTGTACATGGGTCAGTATGCCTATCAGATGAAAGTGCACATGAAAGTTTCTTTGCTGACCCTATTACTCCTGAAAATGATAGCATTGAACATTTTGTGAAGAATCAATGTGAAGACCTTGATTTAGGATCAAATTTTGAATGGTTCGAATCTGTGTCTGAAGCATCCTATATGGAATTACATGATGGTTTGAAGAATGAATCTGATATCATGTGTGAACCTAAGATAGAGAACACTGCTCATGCATTCAAGGTTGATGTTTTTGATGAGTGTCATGAGTTGAATGAAGATGAAAGTACTTTTAGTATTGACAAATTTGATTTTCAGAATCTAGAAACACATGATAATGTGTTTGGGTTGTGGTGTTTGGATGAGGACAATCCAACCTGTGATGTTTTCCAGTTGGAGGAGATACAGATGTATGAGACTTTTTTTCTCAACACACAAGATGATTGCATGTTGCTTTTCAGCCATGATGTCTCCTCCGAACTTGATCATGATGAAGGGGTTAGTGAATGTGATAAGACCATATTTTCATGTGATCTTGATCACCAGTTTCAAGTGTTGCTGCTTGATATGAAATCAGAAAATGAAATGATGGACAATAATATGGCCTATATAATTAGGTTGCCACTTGATGACAAAGTTGAACAGGGAACAAGTTTTCACTTGCACAAGGGCAGTTTGGTATTGTTGTTTGCAAAGATGCAGTCACCAATGTTGTTATGGTTTGACAAAGGCAATAATGAGTTGAGAGAGATCAATTCCTTTTATAGATTGGTATTTGACAAAGGTAAGTGTTGATCCCCATTTTTCATTTGGTGGCTTGGGGTCATCAGATGCAGTGGAAAAATAAAAGTTGAATAAGGGAGCAGTTTGAGGGCACTTGATAGACTCAACATTTGGTCTACTCTCCCCAGAGATCTGGAATCTTTCTATGCCCACAAGGGGCATACATCCCCAGTCAGAGCCACTGATTGCACTCTCAAATTTTCAAAATTTGAGATGCCTCTTTCAAAAAATTTGCTTCTACACTTTCAGAAGTGCACCTGATGAATCAGTCTGGGGGTCCCACTTTAGAGGCTTGTCTTTTAAAGCCTGTTGATTTTCGTGCAAAACCCATTTGCAGACATATTCAATTGACATATGTGAACTTGTGTGTCAGTTTTTAGCTTCCCACAATGAGTTTTGTTAGAGTTTCAAAAAGTGAACCTGGAGGGTTTTGACACTATTTTGTTGTTTGCAGATGTTCAGTTTTGTGAAACAACTTCCTATTTGAGCTTGGATTTCGCAACCAGTTGACTATCATGTCACAATGAATGTTGTTCCATATTCTCCATATCAAAAGATCTCACATGTCATTTTTTAGAGCCTCACTATCTGATTTTCTATTTTTAGTAGATCGAAACCGAATGCAGTTTGTTCAGTTTCACATCTGCATCCTGATGGCCTTTCTGAGTGGTCAACTTTGATCGTTACTAACTTTTGATCAGTAATGATTCAAGAAAATTCATTTTGTACACATGCTCAGGGTATCTTAATGTTCCACTATGCTTGATGGCAGCTCATCAGGAGATGATTCACTATTTTTACAAATTGGCAGTTGAGTCAGTTTCAATTGGTTCAGAACAACTGTTGTTTCAGAAAAGCCTAATTGGGAAAAAATTTCGATTAATATCCGGTTCCTCGTGATATATTTCTCTGAGCCATCTTTTGCACTATATTCTTGAGTCAAATGGCTATATGCTTGCAATTTTTTATGGTTTCACGAGGTCGTTTGACTAGTTTCCCAGATTGATTCCTGAGCCCACTAGGTCAGTTTTTCCCATTTTCCAAATGTGCCAGAAAGTAGATTTTGATCACGACCCAGTTTGTTTTTCCCAGATTGATTCCTGAGCCCACTAGGTCAGTTTTTCCCATTTTCCAAATGTGCCAGAAAGTAGATTTTGATCACGACCCAGTTTGTTTTTCAACTTCATAAGTATTCAAAAGAGTTGTTTTATTGATTTGAGCATAAAATTTGTTTCAAAATGATTTTTTTTTTATTCGGGCCCACATGGGACTCGACGTGCTTTGCACTTTTATAATTTTGTGAATGTTTCAGTTGGGTTGTCTAGATTGGATACAACCTCAGTATGTTTTAATCCTGATACATTGTTTGAACAAGACTGCAGGACATTAAGGGAACAAGCTTTTATGGGGTGATATTGTCAAAAGTTGGAGGTCAATATGCCAAATGCAAATGACAAGACTTCGGGCTATTTTGTTGACATAGATTTCATAGAAAAGTTAATGAGAAAAAAAGGATGCCATGAATGGATGGAGAGGATAACAAAACAAATGCACTGACACTTAGAACTATTTAATGTCTTTGGAGGCCGAGATAATACTGTCTAAGTTTCCTGATTATTTGAGATGTATATCTCCATTTTACAGCCAAGGCAAAAAGTGTATTAAAATTGTTTGAGGGAGGGGGATGTGATGCCACCATTGTTGTGTACACATAAGATGCTTCGTGGAAAAGGCTTCAGAGATTTTAAAGCAAGCACAATTCATAGATGTATTGACATTGAGCAAGGCATGAAAATCCCTCAGCATATATACCAGGCAAGTGAACTATTTGAATTCATGAAATACTTATGTAAATGTAGTCTCATGGTATGCCATTTTTGCACGATACACACAATGGACTATTGAAATTGTTTTAGAAACTTTCTTGCAAGGGCCAGGTGCAAAATATGAGGGAGACACACTTGGGACAATTGGAGAAGGATACACTCATCAAGAAGAATGAGGAGGAGTGCGCTCGTCAAAGAGGAGCAGAGCCCGCACACCAAGCCAATGGTAAGAGGCGTGACCTGGAGACAACAAAATGGATATCCATTATAGCATAAGGGAGTGGGCGCTAGTTAATGGGGCACGACCAGAAGCTATTGGAGGAGGAAAATTCTGAGTGATTTGCACCTGGAGAAGGAGGACTCACGCCAAGTGAGTCACAGACAAGCATGCCCGATGGAGATTCAAGGCTACGTGCAATGCACAAAATGGAAGTTGGAAGGCGCGAGCTTGGAGGAGGGGATCTCTGAGGGGTCTGCACACCAACCAAACTGGGAGCTCAATGGAAGGAAGCTCGTAGCCAGCCAAAGAGAAATCTTGGGTGTAGGTGAGGAGAAGACCAGAGCCAGAGAGAGGCCCGCACCAAGCAAGGAGGAGGCTCGATGGAGGAGCAGGGCCAAATGCAGTGCTCGGGAGCTCGCAAAAACAAAGAATTAGGGCCAACCTCGCTAACCTCGCAGGATTTTGGTGATGATATCAATTTTCTTGTGAGGTGTGCGAGAATGCACGGGAAGAGCATTTTTTTTATTTTTTTCAAAATTTATATGGTTTGTGATTGAAAATAGGGTGGGCCTAGTGCAAATTTTTAAATGGTAAAATATTGCCCAAGGAAATAAAAGGTAAAGAGTGAATATTTCAATGTGAAATATTTAATGATGCCCGAGGGTAAATTTTATTTTGCCCAGGTAATTGGAAAGTGAATAAAATATTCACTATTTGGGAATATTTTATGCTGAGGGTGTGGAATTCTTTATTTTCCTGGAGCAGTTTATTAAATGAGTAAAGATAGGAAATATTCCTTGTGCATATTTAAATGTTTCCATTTGAGTGGTAAACAGATAAAGGAGATGGGTCTGAGAACAAGTGAAAACCAAGGCATTTTAAAATGCAAAATATAAAATGTATTCCCACATGTTTTTTGTCCAGGTGAATGTTTGTGGTGGAAATAAAATTGCAAAGTGTGGCTACAACAAATAAAGTGAATTTTATATTCATTTATATTTGGGGGCTTTTCAATGTGGAGCATTCTTTTTGTTGGGAAATTAAAATAAAATCAGAGAAGAAATATTGAAGTTGCAAAACTTTAATATTTGGAGAAAATAATGTGCAGCAAGTAAAGAGAACAAAAAACATAATTTTGCACAGGAAAGAGGATATTTTCCAGTTGGGTGAATTTGGAGATTCTCCACATGGGCATGCTTTCAGTTACTGGGTAATGATGAGCTGAGGTAGTTGGAGGGAATAAGTTTGTTTCTACAAAGGAAGAAGAGAAGATATTCTTTTCAGATTGATTAACGGTGAACGGAGCTTCCAGATGGCATTTCTAGATCAAGTTTAGGGTTGCTCCTATTTGCTTCTATTTTCTATATCCTCTTTTCTCTTCTCAATTGGAAGGGGTTCCAATTTTTGAAATCTCTGCAAGTTAGGAAGAAGTTATGAGTAGATTGTAAAACTAGGGGGAAATATGACTGTTAGTCATCTTTATTCTGAAAGTGTATCTTCTGAATTGTTTCGTTATGTTTATTTTAGCTGATAATTGTCTCCATGGCTGAATTGTAATGCTATTTTGGATTCAATAATAAAATTATTTGAGTATGTTCATGCACATTTTATGCATTTGAGCTACATTTTTTGTTGTCTTTTGTTCTATGAATGATGTAATTGCTTTAATAAAGCACAAGATTCTTTTATTATTACCTATTGTTCAGGGATAGTATAATTGCTTTGATAAATGTGACGTGAGTGTTATGTTTCAGGTGGATATATAAGCAGAATTATCAAAGAAAGTTGCAATGGTCTAGTTGTCATAATGTGACAACATTTGCAAGACCTTCAGAGCATGTTCAACACTGAAAGATGAATGCTAGCTATATGACTCCATAGCCCATTTTTATGGCACTGGTCCATTATCATTTTTCTATTGTTTTCAGTTTTGTCCCAACTCTTTAAATCTAGAAACCATTTCAAATATATTTTGTTGAGTTGTGTTTGTCATGTTCTCCATGCTAGTTAGTGAAATTTACTCAAGATGTTAGCCAATTTTGAGTGATATTTTAGGTTTATCAACATATTTCTATGAGAACATCATCTGTTAAGCAATATCATGTTACTTGTGTGTCTAGATTGTTTGATGTTGCTAAAGGGTTACCCCCCTAGGTCTTACAAAGCCTGAAGTGCAAGGAAAAAGTGTATCCATTCCATTTCTTGTCACTTGGACACTAGCCTTTGTGGCTCTTCAATATAGAGGTTGGCTACCTCTTAGAGAACTACAAATCCTAGTTGGGTTGCATTTTTAAACACCAACAGAAATGATCGTTGTGAAGGTATCCACATTCTCGCAATTCTTAGTAGAGTTGATCAACCTGCCTTGGGAGATTAATGGGGGTTGGAAGCTTGGTTGACCTGAGAAGTGAGTGCACTATAAGGGGGAGCCCTATGACCAAGATTTTTAATTCATTCGCTAAGAATAAGTGTGGTTGGGAAAACCCATGTGGAATCTAGCAAATATTATCCTTTCCAACCTTAAGATTTGTCCTTATATTGCTAAAATTAAACAACATTCACGATTGAAAAAAAACTCATAAACATTTTGTCTATTGTGACTTGCATCTATGTATTCAAAACATTGTCAAAACAAATCAAACATCATACCAAAATCTGATAAAATTTCAACTTTGACACAAACTGAACCAAAACTTTCCAAACAAGTTTTTTAAACCAAATATTTTCTCATTTCATTTCCTATCATTCCATCACATTCATTTAGCTTAGTTGCATCACTTAAACAAATCTTAGATTGCATATACGTTTTTGAAAATTTTGGAATAGGGAAACTTACCATATCTTGTCATAGGCCCATTACTATACAAAAATTATCATTGACTTTATCATTTTCCATAATAGTCCTAGTAACTTTGGTGTAACCTTTAAACTCATCAGTCTAGTTTAAGGCTCACCTTGTTAAACTTGTCACTTGTCATCCACTCTCCTTGAGGTCATTGATAATTTAATTTGGAAACACTGGACTATCCTAGGTTGGCTAGTAACTCCTTAAGTTTCACAAAGGTACATAGTTAATACCATAGTCATCTCAATTGCATAACACTTTTGCATATCTTATTCCAAAAATATCAAAAACATAGTATTAAATCTCATACCATTTTCATTCCCCATTTTGAGAAAATCTTTTCATGGTTGAAACTAGATTGCAAAAGCAACACAAGGCCATGGATTTCATTCATGATGATGAAGAAATTTACAACTACCCTACCACTTTAAATCTTGACAACACATCTAATGATCCACATGATAATACCTTTGGAACAAAATACAACACAAATTTGGGACCTTCATCTCACAAGCAATCAACGGTAACAAATATTTTTGAACAATTCCTCATTAGGGATAAAGATGGAAATGTATACATAAAAGAGGTAGAGGCTGCTACTCAAAACGCTAAAGTTACCTCTCTAGTGGATGAAATTGTCATGCTAGACCCTCAAAGATTCTTGGCTAAAATAATGCATCAAGGATTCAAATTACCCCAAGGATTTGATGTTGATACCTTACACATTGCAATGCCACCAAAGGACAACACACAAACACCAACACTTCATCCATTCTAGAAACACAATCTATGTCATAGTCCATGATGCAAACCATATCACAACCATTATTCATGACACAACCCTTGGGGTCAACATTTACTTCCCTTGGGTCATCATCTTAGGCCATAGGGGCATCCACATCTAACATCCTTGGTAAACCTAAGCCAAGAAAGATTTGTATCCAAGGATCTCAATTAAACACAAATGCTATGTCACAAGGTCCTTTTGTTAATACCAACATTTTGAAAGGGCAAAAAATGAACATTTCATCTAGCCAAAACATAAACACTTCACATAGATTTACCCCTTTTCAACAAGGACAAGGGACACATGCTTCAAACCATTTCAACATATCATATAGATCCTCTTTTGGACATCAAAATCCACATGGACAAATATAATACAACACATCCACTTCACACATTCCAACATATACATCACATGTTCATACCTATGGACATGGTCAAAATCCACCTCACATGCACCACATGTCATCTCACCATTATACAAACATGGAAATTCAACATAATGTCACCCAAAATCCTGTAATAGATGCCTTGAATTCTCAAGTGGTTGCTTTACAAAAACAAGTGGAAGGAATGCAACTATCAAATAAGAAAACATATAGTTCTCATGACTTACATCCATATCCATATGATCCTAGAATTTACATGTCACCATTCCCTCATGGGTACATCATACCTAACTTCACTAAATATAAGGGAAAGACAAATCCACTTGAACACATGAGGGAATTTAACATGATTTATGTAGATGTGGCCTTTGAACACACTTACTTGATGAGACTGTTTCCTAGAAGTCTTGTCAGTCCTGCACTAGAATGGTATGCATCACTACCTAGAGGATCTATAAAATCATTGGAAGACTTAGCCAACAAGTTCATGGAAAACTATGCCTATAACATTAAGAATGGTATCACAATAGCCACCCTATGCCACAAGACACAAGATGAGGGTGAGACTTTCATTAACTTTTTCCAAAGATGTTGTAGCATGGCAAGTAGATGTCATGTTGAAATTCTCGAAAAACAAAAAGTTGACATGTTTGTCAAAAATCTCAGATCCAAATTAAAACATCCATTGCAAGTGCATTGTTGTACAAAATTTTTAGACATGGTGGAGAAAGGTATGACATTGGAAAAACTCCTAATAGCTCAAGGTGAACTCACATATGGCAACAAAAATACATACAACCAACACACCTCTAATAACAAAAGCAAGTTTTGGTCCCGCAATAAGAATGTAACAAATGATGGAGTCGTAGATGCCAAGGTTGTGAATATAATAGGTCTCACATTGACTCTCAAAGCACCCAACATGCACAACAACACATCATATGTTTCCAATCAAGAAGCTAACATGATACAAAATAATCAACAAAGGGGACACCCAAGACAACCAATGCAATACACATAGATACAATATACTCCTTTACCGAAACCAATTGAATTTGTCCTAAAGAAGCTACTACAATAAAATTTTATACAACTCCAAGAGCCTAAACCATACGATCGAGGAAAATTCAAACCCTCTTGGTGGGATTCCAATGCCTTTTGTGATTACCACCACATCAGAGGGGATAAGACCCTTGTCATGTCATCAATTCAAGAACCTAATTCAATATCTAATTGAAAATGGTACCATAGAGGTTGAGGGAAAACAACAAACTTCCAATAAAGACCATACATAATCCATTGCAAGACCATGGAAAAGCCTCTAGTTCAGGTCAAAAGACAGACAACCATGCCAATTATACTAATGCCTCTTTTGACTATAAAATTATTAACCACCTCCAAGTTGTTGATGATCATGTTAATACAATCACCATTAAGAAACAACCTGAAATTGTTGTCACTATCTACAAAGCTAAGGTTACTATAACTGGGGGTATTTTCCTACAAGATTTGTTAGCAATTTACATGCAAACACATAACCCACAATATTTAATGAAGTGCAAAGGAAAGTAAAATAAAAAAAAATGGAACTTGCTCACCAAGTGTCTTCAATCTCCATGGCTGACCTCCATTACACCTTCTAGCTTGCTGAAATGTGGAAGGTTTCCCTAAGATTTTGATAAGCAGTCTAAACTATTATCTAGTCCTAAGCAAGTGTTGAAGGATTCTAGAATCTATGCAAAAGAATATCAACACTTATATGCAATATTCAATGACTAAATGACAAGAAAAATGCTAAGCTTGAAGGGAATGCAAGAATTTTCAAGATATTAAGAGATTCCAAGATATAAGAGATGAAAATAAGATAGAATAAATTGATAAAGAAGATAAGAGATGCCAAAATGAGACTAAAATTGCCTTTTTATAGAAAATTCGATTTTAGATGACTAACCAAAATTGGAAGTTGACAAAAGCCCTAAGATCAATGGCCATAAAAGCATGTGACAACCCACAATTAGGGTTAGGGCAATATTAGAGTGAAATTTGAAATCAAAAGATAATATTTAATTTTAGAAAAATCAAATCTATGGACAAGAATGCAAGTGACAGAAAAAAGAGGAAAGACGAGAATTAAAATAGAAATTTAATATTAATTCCCTCAAGAGATGAGTTGTCATTTTTAAGTTAAAAATCAATTTAATTCAAAAAGTGGGGTCATGTGAGAGTAAATAATAATAATTTAAAATTATTTACTTGGAAAGAGGGAAATTGCCAATTTAAATAAAATGTTTTAGAAGGAAAATCAATAAAACGATTAAATAATTAAAATTATTTAATTGTAGAGAAAATTAGAAAGAAAGTTGATTTTTGATTTAATTCAAATAGGAAGAAGATGACAAATTAATAAGCAATTAAATAAATAAAATTTATTTAATTGTGGAAGAAGAGGATAAATGAATAATTAAATAATTAAAATAACTATTTAATTATAGTGGCAAGATCATAAATAATTAAATAAATATAATTTATTTAATTATAGAAGACAAGGATACTAGTGAAGTATTAAGTAAATAAAATTTATTTAATTAATCAAAGAAGAAATAAAGGATGACAGTGAATTAATTAAATAATTAAAATTATTTAATCAATATAAGACCTATGACCATAGAAAATGGTATTAGAAAGTCTAGGACATTTTTATGTGTCTACATTTTCCCCTCTTTGTCATAATGCAGTTTATCGCATTGTGACAAAGAAAATTCAGTTCAAGACATGCCCTAGTGAAAAATAGAATGAGGAAGAATGACGAGGCGGTAGCGGTATGCCCCCTCGAGAGGAGGGGCGGGTTCCAAAGAACATGAGTGTGCTCTCGAAATGGATGAAAGGACTAGAAGATGAAGGAATAGAAGAAACGTTAGCGCAAAATATAGGGATGTTAGTATGGAGAAGGAAATGCATGTTAGTGTAAAAAAGGAATCCTTCAACAATTGCCATAATACTATCATAGTTATTGCTCTTAATCATCATCGGGCGGAATGTCGTAATGGCCAACAAACACTATGATATGACATAGATCAATAGTGTGCAAGGTCGAACCATCACATAGGACAAGCAATCGCATACAAGGATGATCATGGATCATACGAGGAATGCAATTGCCCCTAGTCATTTTGTCATAACCAACCACAAACAAAAAAAACTAATCATGAAACATTGTTGCTTCTCTAAATCCTTAATTTAGGACATCCTTGAGAAAATAGCCACATGACAGCGAATAAAAGACAAGACGACCATCAAGTTATGTCGTTGCTCCTCTAAATCCTAAAATCAGGACATCCTCGAGAAACTAATAACAAGATGATCAAAAGGACAAGGATGGTCATCATGATATGTCCTTGTTCCTTTGACATGAGGAACTAATATCATGATAACCATCAAAAAGACAGATAGTGTTTTTCAAGTGAAAAAAAATGTCAAGTGTTCAAAACGCCAAGTTTGACGAGGTCTAGGTTGCCAAATGTCAAATGATGCCATATTCAGGAAGGACACATCCTAAATTATTTTGATGTCAAGAGGATTGATTCTCGAAGTCAAGAGAAATCCCACAAAATGTCAGATGATGATGACAATTCTTAGGAAGGACACATCCAAAAGCATGAATAGATGACAAAAAATGTTCCTTACAAGGACACATCTAAAGAAGAACCAAGGTTTTGACAGGTTGACATGTTTTGATAGAGTTTTATTTGATGACGGATTGGACTATATGCCAGCATTGATATGTAAGTTTGATTGAAATGTTGATTAAAAATATTGTTTTAAATTTGTCGAAAGATTGCTTGTTTGAGGATTGATGAATGCTTTGGTTGATTTAGAGGAATCTTGACGTGTGTGAAAGTGCATTACCATAACCCTAATGGATTGACCTAGTGCAGCCTCGGGGATTTAGAGATGAATCTTTCCTATGTAGAAAATGCGTAGAGACAACGTAGTTCGAACTCTGACAAGGACATGACATAATGGTTTTGACTTTGTTTTGAGATTTTTGAAGTTTTCTGAATGTTTTTGTGTTTTCTTCAGGACATTTTCTGATTTTTAGGTCTTTTTTGAGGACTTTATACTTTTTTTAGAACTTTTTTATTTTTATGACTTTTTTATGTTTTGTGAAAATTGTGACAAAATGCATGTGAATGATGCTGACGCACATGAATCCAAGTACAACCATGATTTTTCTGCTAGTCAAGTTGAATACCAATGGACAGGTGACGATGACGATGACAACGCTATTTGACATGGGAAGGACACATCCCAAAACAACATGAAGATGATAATGATGTGACAAGAGGATCGAGGTCTGAAATAGGGCTAGGAACAAAGCCAAGGAATGTTTGGGATGATGTGCTAGGTTGCGAGATTGTTCCATTTTGAATGAATTTGTTAGGGCCAGAGGGGATGATGGAGGATATTTGGACCATTGACAAGGGAAACCAAGATAGACGATGGATGACCTTGGTAAAAGATAAGAGACATGAGGATTAAGTCACATAAGGATAAAGTATGGTTTCCAAGGATTAAGGCTATGAAGATAATGGCATGATATTCTATGACTAGTGTATGACCAAAGGATGGACATGTCAAAAAAAATCCAAAGCATGATTTGTGTTTGTGCCCTAGTCTTTGTCAAGATCAAAATAGGTGGGAAAATGGATGGAAATGATAGGGCTTAGATGGATGGATGGAAATTTCATAAGAAATATGTCATATGGAGGGTAAGGGAGATGAGACAACTTTCCCCTAAGTGTAATGGTCCACATAGATGATTTATTCTACACATGATGCCTGTTTGCCAGGTTTTCATCATAGTACTTATCCAAAGCACCTGTTTGCCAAATTTTCACCGTTGGAAAAATTTTTTCTCTTTACTATTTTTGATATTTTTTGATATTTTTATTATTTTTTGTTTTTGTATGATGTCACCATGATGCCTGTTTGCCAGGTTTTCACCAAGGTGACAAGTTTTTTTATTTTTTGATTTTTTTGTATTTTTGTATTTTGTCAGATAGCCTTGATGCTTTAAATGACCATTGACTATGTTGAAGCCTTTGATAGTGCTGATGTAGAGGTTGGTTCCATGACATGCCAATAATGACCTTTCTGAAGTAGTTGCCTTGTCAGGATGATAATGCCTGCATACAACTGATTGATGTCATTATGATCCTTTTTGATATTAGATTTGGCCTTATCAAAATACGCACATCGCGATAGGATTCCATGAGAGTCCTTATGATAGAGAGTTGTTGCCAAGATGTGATGGATTTATGACATGGGACATTTGGACTTTAGCTAAGATGTAGGATTATGAGGGATGATGGTAGATGTGGGAGGATTGTTTGGATGTTTGGATGTAGCCATTTTTATTCTCCAAACTTTAGGTGTCAGGTTAGGATGGTGTTTGGAACCAACACTTTTATGTCTTTCTTGATGGCCATTTTGGAGGGGGTGGACATGTATTATATGTGGGAGTCCTCTTCTATTGTGGATCCACATTTTTCTTGGCTTTTGGATTTGACTTTTTTTTTCCTGATTCATTCTTTTCTTGACTTGATTTTAGCTTCATTTGTCCACTTGTATTTTTGATTGATTCCTTGGCCTTTGACATTTGATTTTGGATTTTAGATTTGTAGAATTTTTTGGTTCCATATGGAAGGTTTATTCATGATGGAATGATGGTTTGGGGTGTGGAGGGAAGGGGTGTTATAAACAATCTTATGACAAGGAATACTCATGACACCCATTTTGATGTTTGTATGAGATAAAGTTGCCCCCAATATTGAGGAGCCTAAACCACTAATGTTATTAGATTCTCTGACTAAGGAATAACCAAGACCTTGATTTCCAAATTCTTCCTGAACTTGTACGGGTTCAATAATTCCTTGCTCGTGTAGGCCTAATCCTTTTCCTTGATAATGCATGTTCTAACAAATTATGTTTGCAATGGGGTACTTGTTATTTTACAAGCAAGATGCTAACCCATCCTTATTGTGCAAATTAATGCTCAAAATCTTCTCATCTGTAAGAAACCCTGCTTTGAAAAAGATAGATGATCCTAATTGATAGGATGTTGTAGCTTCATTGACATGTTGGATAGATTTCTGATTGACATCTTTGGTCTGATTTTCTGACATATCAGATTCTAATGATTCTGCTAGTGCTTCAAAGTTGATGTTGAAACCGTCTTCATGGTCATTGTCATAGAGCCCACTAAATTCAGATATAGCTTGATCATTTGCAAATATTTCCATGCTAGAAGACTCTTGTTCTAGTGGTAGATCATCTATGTGTCCCATGGAGGCAAGTGTCTCACTTTTGAAAGTGTCAATATCCAAAGTTTGGATAGGGTCATCTTCAAGTGTTTGATCATGACTGGCATAGAGGTCAAGGAGTGGATCATTTTAGACGTCTTGATCAAAGATGGGTTCATTTTGAATGACATGATCAGAAATAGGATCTTGACCAAGGATAGGTTCATCTTGAATGACATGGTTGTGGATGGACTCTTGACTGAGGATAGGTGTCTTTGGTATGCCATGATTGTCTAGGAGGACTTCTTGAATGGATGTAAATGTGGGGTCATGGAATGGACTACTTTGATCTTGACATGACGGTGATGTTATGATGTCATGCTTTGGATTTTCCTTTTGACATGTATCTTCAATTTTATTAAATGTATGTAGAGATGGAGTGTCTGGGAAGGGATTGGTATATGATGGACTAGGATAGGACATGGAGATTTAGACTTGGTTGAGGGATGAAGGACTAGGATTTGATGTGGATAAAGGACTAGGATATGACATGGATAATGGACTAGGGTATGACGTGGATGAAGGAATGCGATATGACATGGACAAGGGACTAGGATATGGTGTGGATGAAGGACTAGGATATGACATGGATGAGGGACTAGGATATGGCATGGAGGCTTGGAATGGAATGATGGAAGGTGGGTTTCCCTTTTCAAGGTTAGGGTGGGCATAAATAATGGTGTTAAGGGAATCTTGGTAGTTAGGGTGGATGGTTGGAGGACTAGGACTTATGGATTGTTGGTAGGAAGGGCATGTGGGTGGCTGACTATGGGTTGTGGCAAACTTGAATCTGGATTGGAGGTATAGTTTTCTGAAGTCCATGGCTAGTTGTGCTTGACCATTACTAATAAATTAGCATTCAATTAGACTAGAAATCATTTCATAGTGACTTGAAGACATGATGGTGGATGGAATGAGACTAAGACTATGTTTTTGGTCTTTTCTCGACTAAGGAGTGTAATGATACAAAGTGACAATGCAAAGGGCTAATGAGGACTAAAAGGGATGTTAAATGAAAAGTGATTATGAAGACTAAAATGAGTTTCTTCTATCAAATGATTTCGAGGAAAGGTTTACTAACTATTCAAATTTTGGCCGATGTCTCAATTTGGATTTATCAAAGGACTTGTTTGAAGGACAAAGTGATAAAGTGATAAAGTGACAAAGTGACAAGGTGAGGTTTCCATACTAGACTTATGATCAGTTAGAAACCTCTCAAAAGAGGACAATGACTAAGGATTTGTTTTGTTTGACTTGGTTCAATGGAAATTTTGTTTTTGAGACAAAGGTTTGACAAAGAAATGGTAAGGAATCATCCCCTAAAATCTACAAAATGAGTACCTAGAATGATGGTAAAGCCTAGAAATAAAATTTAAGGAAAGGTAATGAGAAACCTATGGCCAACTAAGGATGCAAACTAGAATGCAAGGATGACAGAAGTTGAGCAAGTCCTTTCTGGTTGTGGATAGAAACAATAGAGAAAGATGTCTGGAATCTTGTGTGGAAAAGTTGGGCCTCAGATTTTTGACAATGAATGTGTTTCAGGGTTACTAGAAAATGTGTTGCAGGAAGGCCAATGCATCATAGAAAAGGTGATTGTGGTGTTTCAATAGTAAAATTTGGTTTGGTAGAGTACCTGCGACATTTTATATAGAAAATACGGCATATGATAGGAAATTGCGGCGTTTAAGATTGTGAATGCGACTCGATAGAGCAGTTGTGGCATTTGATATAGAAAATGCGGCATATGACAGGTAAATGTGGCATTTAAGGTTACAAATGTGGTGCAACAGAGCATTTGTAGCCCAAAATTCAGCAATTGTGGTTCAATATAGTATATGCATTACAAAGTTTGTTTTGTGGCAAAAATTTGGAAGATTGCAAAGAATTTTTGTTAGTTTTGTAGTTTTGTTTCAAATTTTGAGGAGGATGTTCATTTGTTCATGTTGTATGAATACACTTGGAAAACACATGGTCTTGAAAGAAATTGAAAAACAACCACATAGAAAACATGTACAATCCCTATGGCTAAAAATACTGTATTCTTTTGGATCCCACGTGGATTTTACTCCAACCACATATTCTTAGCAGATGAATTCAGAAAGTTGGGCCCATGGGCTCCCCCTTACAGTGCACTCATTTCTCAAAGCAACCAAGCTTCCAACCCCCATGAATCTCCCATGGTAGATTGATCACCTCTACTAAAAATTGTGAAGATGTGGGTGCCTTGGCAACGATCATTGTTGCACCAAAGAATAGAAAAGGTTTTTGGCCTCTATACAAAGTTTTTAATTCGAGCACCTATTCGAGTGGCCATACATGGGGCATAAGATTAAGCTCCATTTAGGAGGCACTCCAGCCTAGGGAGGTTAATCTCAATAGGGTTTTGGGGAGTACTACTTGGTCTGTATGACATATTCACACTCGTAATCCTAGGCTTTCCCTTAGGATTCACATTTATATACCGGTTGGGAGTAGCTCGGCTAAAAAGATTTTTTGCCAATTTGAGTCACTTTGGGGTGAGTAATTTTTCCCACCAAAGTAGGCCCAATTTCTAAGGTAAACAATAGCAAGCAAACATATCCATAGTTTGGTCAATCTTTGTTGAAAAACAAAGAGAGAGCACACACAATATGTTCCACTCACACTCGCATAGTTGTTCTTTTTAAACCCAAATTGAAATATGAAAGTGTGATAGAGTAACTAACTCATTAGTTTTTTTGTTTCTCCAAATCACACAAGGCACAAGAGAATTGCATACACACTATAGATTTTGTTACTAAACCACAAAATACATCATGCACACATTCATTTTAACCATTTATAGTGTTATCAAACAGAGGTTCATTTTAACCATTTGTAGTGTTGTCAAACAAAGGTTCATTTTAACCTTTTGTAGTTTGAGATATGCAAATATTCATTTTAACCCAATGAAGCTATATGATTGTTCTTTTTAAACCAAGAATATTGTGTGAGTGTTCATTTTAACCCATGAGTGAAATGCATGATTGTTTGCTTGATTGATTAAATTGTAGGAAAAACAAAGAATGGGTTAGATTCCAACTTGACACACGTTGTCACACACAGATTAGTACCTCAAAATATTTAATCTAGAAATAGACAAAACATAAATCCCCCCAAAAAAACCCGTTTTACCAATTGATTGCATCGCAGCAGAGTGAATGCATCGTTCGGTATTGCAAATGCGGCTCGATATGTCAATTGCATCTCAATTTATGTCAGATGCGGCTCAGCTTGTTAGTTGTGTCATTTGAAAAGGAAAATGTGTCACGACAGAGCACCTGCATCACTTGAGAATGCAGATGTGGTGCAACAAAGCGGTTGTGTCGCAGGAAGAAACAAATGCATCGTTTAGTACACCTGTACCTAGAAAAAAGACAAAAAAAGGTCATACAAAACCTACAAAAAATTTGTTTGATAAAGGAGTCAGGTTCACCAGTGTAACTGGGCTATTTTCCTATAAGATTTATTAGCAATTTACATGCAAACACATAACCCACAATATATAATGAAGTGCAAAGGAAAATAAAATGAAAAAAAATGGAACATGCTCACCAAGTGTTTTCAATCTCCATGGATGACCTCCATTACACCTTCTAGCTTGCTGAAATGTGGAAGGTTTCCCTTAGATTTTGATAAGCAATCTAAACTATTGTCTAGTCCTAAGCAAGTGTTGAAGGATTCAAGAATCTATGCAAAATAATATCAACACTTATATGCAATATTCAATGACTAAATGACAAGAAAAATGCTAAGCTTGAAGGGAATGCAAGAATTTTCAAGATATTAAGAGATTCCAAGATATAAGAGATGAAAATAAGATAGAATAAATTGATAAAGAAGATAAGAGATGCCAAAATGAGACTAAAATTGCCTTTTTATAGAAAATTCGATTTTAGATGACTAACCAAAATTGGAAGTTGACAAAAGCCCTAAGATCAATGGCCATAAAAGCATGTGACAACCCACAATTAGGGTTAGGGCAATATTAGAGTGAAATTTGAAATCAAAAGATAATATTTGATTTTAGAAAAATCAAATCTATGGACAAGAATGCAAGTGACAGAAAAAGAGGAAAGAGGAGAATTAAAATAGAAATTTAATATTAATTCCCTCAAGAGATGAGTTGTCATTTTTAAATTAAAAATAAATTTAATTCAAAAAGTGGGGTCATGTGATAGTAAATAATAATAATTTAAAATTATTTACTTGGAAAGAGGGAAATTGCCAATTTAAATAAAATGTTCTAGAAGGAAAATCAATAAGACAATTAAATAATTAAAATTATTTAATTGTAGAGGAAAATTAGAAAGTGGGTAATTTTAAATAAATGATTTTATTTAAAATTAGAAAGAAAGTTGATTTTTGATTTAATTCAAAATAGGAAGAAGATGACAAATTAATAAGCAACTAAATAAATAAAATTTATTTAATTGTGGAAGAAGAGGATAAATGAATAATTAAATAATTAAAATAACTATTTAATTATAGTGGCAAGATCATAAATAATTAAATAAATATAATTTATTTAATTATAGAAGACAACGATATTCATGATGTATTAAATAAATAAAATTTATTTAATTAATCAAAGAGGAAATAAAGGATGGCAGTGAATTAATTAAATAATTAAAATTATTTAATCAATAGAAGACCTATGACCATAGAAAATGGTATTATCAATTCTAGGACATTTTTGTATGTTTACAGTTACCATATTTGGTCCTCCTCCAAAGCAACCACAATCCAAATCCCAATACAACCTTGTTGACCAATTGGGAAAGACACTCGCACATATTTCCATCCTTGAGCTTCTACGCATATCACCTAAACACAAAGCTATCCTTGATAAGGCTCTACAAGAAACCTTCATCCCTACCGACCTGAACGTCAACCAATTTGAAGCCATGGTTGGATAATTGGCCAAATCCCACCATGTCTTTTTTTATGATAAAGATTACTCCACCTCCAAGTAAAACCATAACGACCCATTACATCTTGAGGTTTTCATCAATAAATGCAAGGTCAGAAGAGTCCTAGTAGATGGTAGAGCCAGATTGAACATTTGTAATCTAAAACTGGTAAAGGAATTGGGCCTATCTAAAACATGTGTGGATAGAACTAAGAGCATTTTCATCAAAGCCTATGATGATGAAGAATGTTCTTCTGAGGGTGTTATCATACTACCTATCAAGATTGGACCTACATTGCTAGATACAACATTCCAAGTCCTAGATCTTGAACTACCATACAACGTAATCCTTGGCTAACCATGGACTCATGCCATGAAAGTCATCCCCTCTGCATACCATCAATGTCTAAAGTTTCCTTTCAATGGCACCGAAATCACAATCATTGACAATTGTGACCCCTTTTAGTATTGCACTAACTTGAGAGAGGTCTGAGATCATCAAGTGCCTATAAACAGTGAAGCTACAACATCTACTCCATACACTCTAACTAAATCCTCAACATCCACCATTCCATCCGCTAATCCAAAGGTCCAAATCCATGATATGGGATGTAGAGAGTATTGTATGGATAGTTTACCGATGAACGACAATGCTAATATTACTAAGAAAGATCAGAATTCTAATGTTGATGTCAAGATAGTTGCAGAAGGAACACCAAAAGATGGTTGTTCTTGGATTGAAACCTTTTGGGACCCTAATGATACATCATCCTTTTCCATATCCACTTCCACTCAATCTTTTCATATCTATGATAACCCTCTTATTTGACCAGGAGATCTATGATAACCCACTCTTTGATCATGACCCCGCTAAGGATATCCAATCATCATCCTTCCATCCCATCTACTCGGGGCTAGGATATGTATCTCCTATTTTTGCCTCTACCAAGTCACCTTTCCAAGTCATTAAGGATGTGCAAGATTCCTTTTACATTAGAAGTATCGAAAAGGATAGTCCCAAAGACTCCATTGATGGAATCTCCACTCTCATTCATCCACTAAACATTCCTATAACTTCACCTAATTCCTCCATATCACTCATGCCCATTCACATCATAGACATGGATCAACAAGATATAGCTCAAGAAAAGAATAAAGGAAAAGCTCCAATGAACGAGATATATTTAAAAGGAGATCAAGCATCAAGAGACATAATGAAAATAATAGAAGATCAAGACAAGTTCCTTAGCCAAAATAAAAAGCTATTGGAAAAAAAAAAAGATCAAGAAAATTCCCCTAGACAAAATAAAAAGCTATCAGACAAATCAAAAATAAACATTAAAAGTGAAAGCAAGCAAAATTCAATCTCCAAGTATGCCTCTCCATCAAAAATCATTGGGGGAATTTATCAAGGCAAAAAGTTAAACAAAGAGCTTGTTGATATAAGGTCTGCATCCATGTCACTCTCACTCATACCATTTATTCCATTACACCCATCCATTCTCACATGTCCATCATATCCCTCCATTGGCGATGTTTTTCAATGGGCCTTTGACGACCACCCCTTCATGTACTCTAGCTCATTGGTTTCCCAAGATCCTTTTTGGATGAAGCTTGATGGACCACTTAGTGTGCACATTAGGGATCCTATCATAGCCTCTTTCATTCGCCACATCTATCATTCTTCATATTTTCCACTTGCAATCCTCATCCTGATCAAGTCCTTTCATCTAGAACGATCATCCAAATAGGATGGGGGCATCACCAAGGCAGTCTATAGATCTGGTGTTTATAGATTCTATACCTAGCTTCTGAGAGCTAGAGAAAAAGTCTTGAAAAAAAATGTTCTGAAAAAATGGTCACCTTGATGAAAACCTGGCAAATAGGCATCTTGGCGACACCAAAAAAAAAAAGTAAAAGTATATTTTTTGTCCAATGGTGAAAACTTGGTAAACAGGCACCTTGGATAAGTACCATGGTGAAAACCTGAAAAACAGGCACCATGTGTAGTAAGTATTTTCTCTATCATCTACTACTACTCTATCTAGTCTTTCACCCTCATTCCCAAATAAGGCCTTTACCTTTTGTCATCTTCCATTCCATCTCCCATTTAACATCCATTATTAGGCTTTTTCATCCTTATCATGACTTCCAACCAATTGACATCTAGTGTCCTTTTCTTGCACCTTTCATCCAAGATAAATCATGTCCCATCTCATCCCTATTGGTTCATCTTATACCCAACTAGGGAAATATCCTTGACCTACTCTGGATTCTGTACTCATCACTAGAAGTCACTATACTTAAAAATCCATAAAAATCATAAAATGTTTTGAAAAAAAAGCCATAAAAATAATAAAGTGCCTTGAAAAAAGCCATAAAAATTATAAAATGTCTTGAAAAAATCCAAAAAAAATGTAAAATGTCCTAAAACATAATCTAAAAGAAAATCATAAAACTTCAAAATCCAAAAAAATTAAAACATGTCAAAACCCAAAAACATTCAGATAACTTTCAAATATCCCAAAAATAGAGGCAAATTCAATCATGTTAGTCTTTATCATTGTCAAACTGCATTGCCTCTGTGACTAGATGTAGGCAAGGCCATTTGTCGATGCGCCCCCGAGGCATTAGGTCAATCCTTTAGGTTTATCAAACAAACAATAAAATCATGATTCGGTCCTTTGTCATTGAAAGAAAGTCAAGGGTCATGTCAAACTATAAGGTCTCTATGCATTGCTATGTAGGCAAGGCCATATGTCAATGTGCCCCCAAGGCCCCCTAGGTCAGGCTTTTAGGGTTCACTTGATCAGTCAAAATAAATCGGACACTGTCAACTCAGATGCAACATAATCATTTGAACTTCAAACACAAATCCTGAATTAACAATACAAGCAAGCCAACAAGTCTCCAAGTCAAATCAATCATTTGTCAAATAAATCAAACTAGTCAAATTTATCAAAAGAAATGGTATTATACAAGATGTGTCCTTCCTGAAACCAGACCTTGTCACTATCACACTTCATCATTCACCTTATATAGGTAGTTTCATGATCAAAACCAGACTTGACGTCTTATATGACATGTTTCTTTTCTTGAAACCAAGCCTTGTCAAAATGGTCCACCCGTCACTCACCTCATCCCTTAACACATTTGGCAAACATTATCTCACTGGAAAATGCTTTTTTGGTTTGGGCTTGTTTTATCTTTTGGTTGTATTTTTGAAGTCATGTTACTAGCTAACTCAAGGATGTTCTGTCATGGATTTAGAGGAGCAATGATGTATCATGATTTGTCTTTTATTTGATTGATGTTTGTGATTTGTCTTGACAAAAAGACTGGGAAACTTTTCCCTACGTATGAGTTAGGACATTCCTTGTTTGTGACTATCTTTTTTATAGATGGATGACCTTGCACACCTTGGTCTATGTCATACCATGGTGTTTTTTGTCCATTTTTCATGTTTAATCGCTCTACAATGATATTGCACTTTTTAAAGAACAAGAAGCATCATCACCTTAATCTTCTTTCATATCTCTTTCTCATCTATCATCATCCATTTTCGTTCATCATTTCATTTCTTTCTTCATCCTCCTTATCTATTTCTCTATATCATTTCTATTCTCCATTCTCTTCTACTCCTCTCATCTATTTTGAGAGCACACTCATGTTCTTTGCACCTACATGTCCTCTCGAGGGGGCATACCTCTACCTCCTCATCATCCTTCCTCATTCTTACATTGGGGCATATCTTTTTCTTTGAAACAACACGACAGGATGCATTGTCTCAAAGAGGGGCAAAATGTAGACACATAAAAATGTACTTGTAATCATTTTTATCCATTGCACATTTCATCTAATCATCCACATAATCATATCACCATATTCATAAAATCAATAAAATATTATAAATCATTTATAAGCATTTATTCATATCATTTAATCATCTAAATCATTTATCATTTATCCATTAAATCATTTATAAGAATTTGTTAATATCATTTAATCATATTCCATTAAGTCATTTAATCATTTATCCATTATTTATTTATTTCATTATTTCACTTCATAAATATTTATCATTTCATTAATCATTAGCATATTCATAAATCATTTAACCATTTCTTAAATCCATTAATTCATCCATTTGCATTAATCATTAAAATGCATTCATATATTTCATTAAATAATTTAAAATTCATAAATCAACTTCCATGAAATTAGCTCAAAATTGCAGATTAAACTCATAAGTCATTTCCATGGAATTAGCTCAAAATTGCACATTTTGAGCTTCCAAACATGAATCATGGCATAAATCACTCAACTCATTTCTCATTTCTCATTTTCAAATTATGTATTCATCTATAAAAACCTCCTTCTCACTTTTTGGGGATACACATTTTGATTTCGAAATTTGATTTCAATCTCTCTTTCGTTCATCACAGCTTCTTGTTTCACTTGTGCTCATAAAAATCTGAGCGCATCAAATGCATAAATCAAGAATCATGGTGAAATAGGAAAATAATGGAGCTGATTTTGTTTTGAATGCATTTATTTTAGTTTTTTCATAGTTTACTTTGCATTTTTCATTTGTATTCATTTGGAAAGGCTCTATTTGATGATATGCTGGAATTTTGACTTGAATTGATAGATTAAATCATTCAGCTTTTATTTTTTAGCATATATAATTAAAAAATGACCCCTCTAACCCTATTGATGCAAATCGTTTTAGGGTGTTTGATGGTATTCTCAAGGTTTTTGAGCCCTTTAATCATTTTTTTGTCAACTGAAGTCTATTTTGGCCTATTTTCTTCAACGTAGGCTTGTTTTCGCATCCCATGGGCTATTTTATGCACCTAAATTGTTGTTAAACCTTTTCACGAGGTTGAACTAATTTTTTTAATTTTCACTGGATCTCTCAAGGGGTAGTGTAGCAGCATAATTTCTTCCACTGGGTAGCAATGAGGCATCCAAAAAATTAGTTTTTTTTAATTCTGACATCGATAGTGTTATTCTTTGAATCGAAGCAGTAGGTGCCTCACTTCAAATAGGGGCAAAATTTAGACACGCAAAAAGTCTTGATTGATACTATGCATTTGATTTTGATTAATTAACACCATTTCTTCCTAAGTCACTTCGAATTAACCAATTAATTAAATAATCAACATTATTTAGTTAAAATCAGAAAATTGAACTATTAATCAAATAATTAAATTTATTGATTATTTCACCTTTCTTCTGACTAATGTTCATCACATTTAATTAAATCAAATTATGCCCTCTCATTCGATTAAATAAATCAAATTAAATTTCACAATAATCTAATCCATCCCAATTAATTAATGCTAAATCACTTTCCAATCAACATTAAAAAATATTCTAGCTTTTAACTCCTCAAGAGTTAAATCAACCCATGTTCAACTAACTAGGTTGCACATGAAACTAATTTATTTTAATTATCTAATTCCCCTATTTATCCTCACAAAGGCATATTCCAAGGAATATTCCTCTCAACCACCATCTATTCAATTTCCCTCTAAAGATTTCAAAAATCTCTTACATCCTCAACAAATCCTCTTACTATTTCATTTACTTCTCTTACATCCTCTCAAATCCTAAACCACATTCATTAAATTTTTCTTACAACCTTTCAAATCCTCTTACATTCTCATTTATTCCTCTTACATCCCCCATTCCTCAACACATTTCCCAAAATGTGTTCCGCTTTCCTCCAGTAGAAATGTGACAAGTGCCACATTCTCATTGGCTCCCATTTTATCCCACAGTCACTAATTCCTCTCATTCTTCAAACCTTGAGCTCTATAAATAGAAACATTCTCTTCACAATATGGATCCAAAGCTTCAAGCATTATCATTATAGGCATTTCAATTCATAGCAATCCATGATTTTGATCAAGTTTATCTAAGTTATCATCATTTGGGGTCATTTCCATATTTGGAATCATCAAAATATTCAAAGCCTATCATAAGGGATTGGGAAAGGGATTATTTCCACATCAAAGGAGCACTACTCCCCCTATGGGATGAATTTTTAGCTAGTTCAATTTAGATTACATGTTATCTTTTGTTAGTTTGTTCTTATTTTCATGTTTTCTCTTTGATTTGGTTAAAGAATCTCATAGGGAGTGTTTATTTGGTTTTCTAACATGTTTAACATTTGTTTGATGTTTCTTGTTATTTAATTGCATATTGGACACTCATGGGAGAAACCATGTGATTGTTTTTAAGATCCTTCTATAGTTTATTAACTTTATAAATTTATCTATGGCATCAAGTAGTTCTTTGAATTTTAGTATACTAAGATGTATTCCTTCCTTTTTTTAGTTGACTTGTCTAGATGGAATTTTTATTTGAACACTACATATTATGGTGGGAAGACTATATCCCACTTCTATTGTTGTACATTGATAGCAATGAGATATGCATGGACTCCATTTTTGTAATAAACATTATCTTTCATGATAAGTTTTCTATGATTTATTTAGGTTTGTTACATTAGTTTCTCAAGATTGAGATATCTTAGTCTACTTTTGAGATTAATATTACATGATCTAAGTATATAATTGAAAAATATTTATAGTCCCACATGGTTGATTATAGGTTTTCCTTGACTTTATTTCCTTTTAGTGTTAATGATAGTTTTTATCAATAAATTTTTAATACCTCAAATAATTGACTCATAAGTGGCTTGAAAATTCATTTTTCATTGGAATTGTCACTTGGTTTATATAGGAGTCCCGTGAATTCCATTAGAAGATAAACAATAATATTCTCTATTACATTTAAGGTACTCATAGTTGTGGATTTATCATACAATAAGTATTGATATTTAGTTATTTGAGTATAATAATTTAGATGACCAATAATTTTCATGATAACAATTCCACTTTAGGATAAAAATTCTTAGTTCTTTCAATTCCTATATGTCAACTAAGAAATAAATATTATAATATTGTTATTTCTTCTATTAATATAACTATCATGTGATGATAAATACCACTATTGAGGTTATTTAACATTAGCATAGTCTGACCGATTTAGGTATCTAGTTTAGATGATCATTTTTTATATAATTTGACAAATAAAGTGATGTAGGAGCATTAAGAGGTGCAAGAGTAATCTTGGATCACCTTTAAAAAACTTCATTTTATTTATTATTTGATTTCACAACTACCAATGAAGTTTAATTCCTCTAAAAAGTCTTGAAAAATGGTTTAAAATTTTCAAATTTTTAAAAAGGGCAAAAAATAGCAGTGCCTCTATTTTTAGTAACTTTGCATTTGAGCATGTAGGGACCTAATATTTTACCCAAATCTATATAATTGAAGCACACATTGTGGATGATTTTTGATCCAAGATCAAGTTAATATTGAGGATCTTCAATATTAACATTTCCAAAAACACCAAAAATTTCCTTAAAATTTAGTTTTGAGGCTTCAAATGATGTTTTGATGCCCCATTGAGAAAATTGGATAAGTCAAGTTTCAAGGGTGTAGAGAACTCTAAGCACTATAGTTTAGAAAAACTAGCTTGATTGAGTGTCAAAATCAAAAGTTATGACTATGAGAGGTTCAACTATTTTTGACGTAGGGACTTACAAATTTTAAATTGTGCTTAGAGGGGCCAAAAAGTCATTAATGACATATTTTTCCATTTTCTAAAGTAGTAGAAAAGAGGGGAAAGTGAGAAGTTCATAAAAAACATGGAATATGGAAAATCAATATCATATTAGAAGTGACAAAAGGGTAGAAGACTCCAAAAACAAGGGGACATGAAGCTATATTGTGTTACATCCTCTATTTGTCTTATAATTTTTGTTTTGTAATCAATATTCATTTTTGTAAAAGAATTAATATTTTCATGTGTGAAATCAATGTTTTTTATATATTTTTAGCTAATCCCTATTATAAATCTCTATTTAGAGCTCATAGAGCCTAATTTACCATTAGAAAACCAGCCATGTAGAGGTTTATATACACTATATTAGGATATTTTCTATGGAAAGTCTTTGATATTGGACCCTTATTATTCAACTATTAAGTAGATTTTTGATCTTAGCAATCAATTTTTATAATTTATTTATTTATGAGTTTTATTTGGCTTGTAGGTAGCTACTTTTAAGGGGAGTACCTACTCCTCTGTTTCCTCTCTACTTTGGAGGTCTTTTTGGTTTCTATGTTGGTTCTTCTTCTCTATAGGGAAATTTCTATGTACATGAGTGTCTCCTCGTGTTTCATTAACTATGATCCATATTTTCAACCACCCAATTCTTGCTTAATGAGGGTGTTAGTGTAGGTTTTACTATCCTTTATTTGGGTTTATATATTCTCCCTACATATTTGTTTAGATTACCTATGTTTCTAGGAGTGGGTCATAATGAGGGTAAGTGGAATATTTTATTAGTGTAAATAATTCCTACATTTGGTTTTGGAGTTACTTATCTTCTTCTATTTTCATCCTCTCTTATCTATATTTTCTTAGTCACCTTAAATGTATTTATTGTTACATTTGTGAATAACAAGAGCCACATGATCTAACAACGAACGAAACACCTTCCACCAAAGAGCTCTACAAAAGAAAGATTTATTTTTTCTATAAAAGAAAATACATAGAGGATGAATAATTACAAGAGAGTATGAATGCTTTATAAGAGAAACCCTAAAGATAAAGGGCTTAGATCATGATAAATTTCAACATATTGTGAGATGATACTAAATGATCTAATATTGGCTCTTTAGTTAACATAAATAAAGCATTAAATTAATTGTTATCAGATTTTCACCACAACTCAAATTGATAGAGCTAGTTGATTCAAATTCATTTTAAGGTGAAGAGTTTCAATTTATTTCCTCAAGTGCTTTGACCATTGCATACATTTGAATATTTAGTTGTTTAAATTCAATGTGTTTCAGTTTGTTGATTATCATTTACAACATTAAGTATTGTTTGAAATGTAAAAGGAAATTCTTTCATTCTGATATTTATTCACAATGTTTCATACATTGTTAACAAAAAGGAAAAATACATAATTGAACAAGTATTTTATAAATTTTGTTTTTGTATTCATTTGACAAAGATGAACCAAGTGTCCCACACAAGCCATGGGAATAGCTGAAACAATTAATCAAAAGGAGTATGCTACACTATAGAAGATAGAAGGAAGAAAAGAACATGTAAGAAGGAACATAATCGTCATTGCCTGATGATTGTCTTTGAGTTACCTTTGGAGTGGTGCACCCTTCCTTGCTTCCACGCTCCAAATGAACCTGCAAGTGATGATTTTTTTTGTTAGAGCTCAGACTATGCACTTCCCTACATGATCTATCAATAATAATGTAGAATATTGCCTATGATGCATTGAAATAAAATGAGAAAAAGATGAGTGCAAGTGAATCAAAGGAGGAAGCATCATAAGAAGCAATGTAATTATTTTTTTTAACCTAACATTGTTTTTTTCCTGTGCAAGTATATGACAAGTCATGTTGTTGTTTTGTTTGAATATTATAAATCATGTGGTGTAAAATGGGATCCCACAAGGGTTGAGACCTGGCATGCTTCCCCTCAACATCCCATAAAGGGGTTTCCAAGAAAAGAAATAATTAAAGGATGCTCAAGGAGATATACATATGAAGGAGTGAATCCAAATATCATAAGATCTCAAACAAGTGACCACTCGGGATAGTCAAGTCTAAATATGCAATGAATTGAAAATCACAAGTGGTCAATTACTCAAGTGTAGTGTCATGAAATGTGATAGTGAACAAGCATACATAATGCCTGTTTTACAAGTCACCAGTTACAACTGAAGCAATTTGACCAACTTTAGAATAGTTTTATCATGGTATTGCATCTCAAAGTCTCCTATGCATAAGTCGTAATTTCATGCTAACATTTTTTGTTTAGAAAATAAAAATGCATGAAGAGAAAAATGAATGAAGAGTGCCAAAGTAAGGTTGGTTCCATCAAGAGCAGAGTTATAAATGGTTACAAGTTAGCTACAAAACTTCAAGAATGAATAGAAATTTCCAGTTATGTCAACTTGTTTTAGGAATACTCAGTTTGAGGTTTCAATGGTCATGGCCTAAGGTGCACTTTTATTCATAAACAAACAGATTATAGTGGGGTTTCTAATTAAAGTTACAAATATACCAGGCCTTTGTGATTTATTTCATGTTTGAGCTCGAATGGAGCTATTGTGATTACATAAAGATAATGCAAGTGAAAGAGTTTCATGTAAGAAATGATGATACCCATTTAGGGTATTAAACTCTAAATGCAAAATATAGAGAGGAACCAACCATGGCTCAAGCTCATACCAACATTGGAGCCCTACAAATGAATTCAATAGTTTTGGCCATGATGGGTTAATAAACCTAGAAAATGAAGTTAATATGTTGCTTATGCATATTCAAAGAAGTATGAGAAATATAAATGCATAGAAACCCTAGTTCATGCTCTCATACCTATGGGCATGGAAAGGAATTTTTTTTTTGTCATAAGTCCCATACCCGCTTAGGGTTTTGAATTTAAATGCAGATACAAAAGAAACAACAAGGCTTCAATCCCTTAACAACATAAAATCTTTCATAAAATGGTGAAATCAAAGCTACAAGCCATGGCCATGAGGAGTATTGGAAACCCATAAAATGGAAAGCATTTATCTAAGAAATGTTTTCATTTAAAAAAAAAAAAATCATTTTACATCATGGGTTGAGGCCAAGAGAGGGCATTTTTATAGAGACAAAGGAAGTATACAAGCATGGTCACGACCTGTGCAATGGCCGAACCCCTAAAACCACAAAACCTTCATATTTTTTGTAAATAAAAGCTTGAATAAGATTTATTTAAGAGGGAAATGCTTTTAGAAGTAGAGAACAAAGCTCACCTTCAATGTTCTATGCATGAGTTCACCCAAGCCTATGGCCGAAGCTTCATAAATTCTCATGTAAATTCCCTCATAGTGGCCACATAAAATGACACAAGGGGTGGCGACACAAGAAACACAAAAGCCATTAGAAACCAATCAAGCTCGTGGCCTAGAGGCAATTTTTTTCATCAAATGAGGTAATAGAAGCATCGAAATGCATGTAGAATGACTTACCAATGGTTTCTAGAGGAGAATCCATGAGAATGGTGTAGAAAATGGTAGAGAATCAAGCTCCAAAGGTTGAAACCCTAATATCCTATGGCATAAGATGTGCAGAGCCATTTCCAAGTCGGCCAAGATGAAAATGAAATGTGAAAACATACGGCTCGCAAGTTTTGTCATTAGGGTTTTCCTTTCCCTAATTCGACTTAGGGAATTTTTGTAAATGGTTTTAAAGTATCAAGTCCCAACTAATACCATGGTGGTCGAAATCTCCATATTGCCTAGTTCGACCCCTTTTAGGGTTTAATTTAATATCATTTTCCTAAGTCGATTTAGGTTAGGAATTTTTTTTAATGTCAAAGCCTAAAATACCTTGTGGTATTTTATCTATATTTAATGTCTATGCCTTAGGAAAATAAATGTCTTTGGACTTAGGTATTATTATTTTTATTTGATTTTATAGAAATCAATTAAGAGCCTTGGATAAATATTTGTCTTATATTTTTATGATTTTTTGAAAAAAATCAATTGTAGTAGGAGCATCAAATATTATTATTTTTTACAAAGATTTTCCAAAATCCTGAGTTGCAAAATCATGAGATAAAGATAGGCCTTATTTTGTATTTTTTAAAAACTGAAAGTATTGTAAAGCAAAAATAAAGCAATATCTTTATAAATTTCTTTGATTTCTTTATATTATGAGAAATTTTAATCAAAGCAGAGAAAAGGTGGCCAAGATCTTTGGATTTGATTTTCTTCTAGGCGAATTTGGAGAAAAGAGTGCAAACTGAAGTTTCCATTTTTTGTCTCTAGTTAGTTGCTCCTGATTTTGAGGCTTTTCTAGACAGATCTTTGGAGATGAGGAATTTCTATCTTTTTGGTGATTTTTGAAGCTATTTTGTGTCATCTTTTCAAGCCTTTTTCCTGAGCTCAAAAATGAAAAATTGGTTGCTTTTTGGAGAAGCAGTGGGCCCGATTTTTCCTATCTTTGCATTGTTGAGGTCATATAATGTCTATAATTTTGAGAAATTCTAATTTCTCAAGGGTTCATATACTAGTTTCTTTCTCTTACACACATTTTGCGAGCTTGTAAACTCCTTTTGTACTCATAATTTGAGTTTTCACTCCTTCAATCAATAAAACAATAGAATTTTCTTCCTCACTTCTTGTTTATGCTTTACAATAATGATTAGATGTGTTTTGTGATTCAATATCTCGAATCCTTTCATGTCTCATTGTTATAGAGTGTTTTTCAGGAGCTACATTTGAATCAGGTTGTGCCTTGTGTTCATTTTGAACCTTTCCACAAATCACTTTTGAGTCAAATTTGTTGTGATTTTATGAGAATTAAGTTTTCAGGAAGTGTTGTGAGTGAGTTATTATCAAAATCTTCTAATTTTGGTTTTAATCATCTTAAGTTTTAGGATTTCAACTACATTTTTCTTTCTAACTCTTTTCTCAGCCAGTCAATAGAATAGGTGATTTATCAACGAGGAAGTTGGCCTTCTCTAGAGATTCATTATCAAAATGAGTTACCCACAACTAAAGAACATTTTCATGTATCAATAGATTGTTGAAAATTCATGTTCAGGTGGGTGAAAATCTCATTGACAACATTAACTAATAAATAAAACCTACATTTAGCTTAAGTGCATGAGAATTAGAATAATAATTAATTAAAGTAATTAATTATTACCTAATACATGATAACTATAAGACCCCCCTTAAGTGTTACTTAGGGAGTAGCTAAAAAAATCTAAAAATCAATGCAAAAAAGAAAAGAAAGCATGAATGGGTCTCACAAACTAGGCCTAATGAGGTACCCAATACAACTAAAAGATCTATGAAAAATGGAGAAATGGAGAAAACCTCATGGGAAAAATTCCACTCCAAAAAGAGATCAAAGCATCCAAAAAAACATGAAGGAAGGAAGGCCTCATGAAGACCCCCAAGGACATCTTCCTTCACCCCAAGCATCAATCTTAGCTAAAGATAGTGAGGTGATGCTAAATTTTTTGCGAAAATTTCTGCAACTTGCTCCTCTATAGGCATGTACTCCAAGGTGAGAAAATCATCATGAATCAACTATCATATGAACTATAGGTGGATATCTATGTGCTTAGTATACATATTCTTTGTTCAGTTGTAAGAAATTTGAATGATACTTTGATTGTCACACTAAAGAATAGTGGGACTATCAATAGGAAAACTAAACTTAGTCAAAGACTACAAAATCCACAAAACCTCCTGGCTGGCCAAAACCGCTGCACGATACTTAGCCTTTATGGATGATAATGCAATAGAAGATTTCTTCTTGCAAGACAATGTAATAGGGCTAGAACCAATGAAAAAAGAATATCCATAAGGGAAATTCCTATCATTGACATCACCATCCCAATCTGAGTTAGTGAATCCAATATATAAGGATCTCCTGATGCATAGTCAATACCATAATTTAAGGTGCCCTTTATATGTCTCAAAATTTGTGTGGAAGATTTCTAATGACTCTCATGTGGATCATGTGAGAATCAAGAGACACGACCAACCAAAAATTAAATATTAGGATGTGAATGTGTCAGGTACAAAAGACTGCCAACCAACTACCTGTATAATGTAGCATCTACTGAAGGAGTAGTACAAGTGGAAGATAATACAACACCTTAATAGAATGGTGTGGGGGCCAACTTGCAATAAATCATACCAAATATCTAAACCATATTAAGATCATACTTCTAATGAAATATAGAAATCACATCCAAAGAATGAATAGCTTGTAAACCAAGAAAGTAGTGCAAAAGGCTAAGATCTGTCATCTCAAACTGCTCCATCAAAGCTTGTTGAACATTTTGTATCATGGAGGATAAACTTCCTATAAGGATCAAATCATCCACATATACCACAAGCATAAAAATATCACCCTCTTGTCTCTGAGTATACACTTTGGGATCAAAATGACATCGCGTGAAGCCAAAAGAAAGAAAAAAGTGTCCATCTTCTCATAAAAAGCCTTAGGGGGCCTATTTGAGACCATATAGTGAACAATGAAGTTTGAAAACTAGTGAAGAGTCTTCAGTAAAACCATGTTGCTACTCCATATAAATCTCCTCATGAAGATCACCATGAAGGAAGGCACTCTTCACATTCATCTAAAATACTGACCATCCCTACGAAGCTGCAAGGGAAAGTACAAGGCGAATAGAATTCATCATGGAAACATGGACAAAAGTCTCAAAATAATCAATACCTTTGACTTGATAAAAATCCTTTACAACAAGACGATCCTTATACTTATCAATAGAACCATCTTCAACATATTTGGTATCGTACACCTACTTGCACTAAACCAAATTTCTTCCCTCGAGAAGAGGAACTAAATCCCAAGTATGATTCTTCATCAGAGAAGAGTACTCATCTACCATAGCATTATCCCACTTAGCAATACCATCTACCTCTAAAAACTTCCAAGGATATAAAATGGTATTGCTAAAAATACTAACACCTAATGTCTATGTACAAGTGTGATGGGAGTCTAAAGGATCACCTACCAAAGGTCCAACTGCATCAATAGTATGGTGGGCATGCTTGGGTAAAGGCTAAATAGATGAAGGTGGTGGGATGGCTGGAGCATCATCATGATCCTCAAGAGATGAGTAATCCTTAAGATATGAGGAGTGAATAGTAGGAGATGAGGGACAAGCTATTAATGGATAATCCATTAGAGGAAAGCACTCATCAAATTGAACATCTTTTCAAAACATGAGCTCTCTAGAATCAAGATCAAACAACTTGTACACCTTAACATCCTCAAAGTAGCCAAAAAATATGAGTTGTTGGCTCTTCCTCTTCATGGATTTCAGTTGAGCTTCAAGATTGAATGCCCAAGCCTCACTACCAAAGACTGAATGAAGATACATCGGGCTTGACATGGGACCAAGCCTCCTTAGGAGTTAGATGTCACAATGCCTTGTGAGGCATATGATTCTAAATATAATTGGCACAATTAACTACCTCATCGCAAAAATAAGAATGCATATCTCATGATTGGATCATACAATTGGCCATCTCCTACAAAGTTTTATTCTTTTTCTTAGCCACACCATTCTACTAAGGGGTATATGGAATTGTAAGTTTATTTTGTAAACCATGCTCAATGCAAAAGTCTCTAAAATTCTAATTAATATACTCCCCCCATTATCTGTGTGTATCCCTTTAATAGAAAGACTAGGTTTCTTCTCCACCAATGCCTTAAATATTATGAAAGAATCAAAGGAATCACTCTTGTACTTAAGAAAGTACACCCATGAATGCTTAGAGAAGTCATCAATAAATGTGAGCACATATTTGGCCTCTGAAAAAGAAGAAGCAAAAAATGACATGATGTCACTATGAACCAACTCCAAAGGTACCTTGGCACATTTAGCTTTACTCATAGGAAAAGCATCTTGATGATGTTTTCTAAGAGCACATCCTTGACAAATAACATAAATATATGAAATAATAGGGAACCCTGACACTAACTCCTATGTGTTGATGGTGTTTTCTACACAACAACAACTCATAAAAAATATTATATCCTATCTCTCTTGAAAGGTAAATATCTATGGAAAAGAGACAACCCCAAGGTCTCTAATGTTAGGTCTTGACAATACAACAAAACAACTTAGAGATAATGTGAAAATGTTGGTAATCACAAAGGGACCTTACTACAAGCAAACAATGGATTTTAAATTTATCAAATCTAACAACAAATTGATACTTGAAATCCTCAATTGTACTCAGATAATAAAGAAAATAACAAAAGATAAAGGTTTCAAAGATACTTCTAAGACTGATCCTAACCCTAAGACTGATAATGCCAAAAGATAAGATGCTCAAAATGGACCCATCTCTCATGAACTACTTTTTGTTTGACCTAGATAAATCTGCAATCTCATAGGAATAGTGCAATCTTCTGAGGTATTTAAAGATTTTCAAATTATGAATATTCATTCAAGACAATCCTATTGCAACTTAAATGAACAAACATTCATAATTGAACTAATCACAATTTTAAGTTCAGGCTAACTTTGCAAAACAACTAACAATCAGCTAGCTGTAAAAAGTATGGACTAGAGATCGCTACAAACATTCCAAACATGAAACCCTAAGCATCACCAAACTATCTAACAAGGAACTTAAGAAATTTTAAAGATAGAACAACAAGAACCATGCTAGATAAAACTCAACACAAGAGAGATACCAAATCACAACATCCTTTCTTATATTAAGTCATCCAAAATGGCAACAATTCCAACCTTCTGTTACAACACTTGCTTGAAGATAAACCCTAATTCACTCAAATATGAAATCTTCTAACTTGCAACTATTCTACTCTATATTTTATTCTATATCCTCTCCCACAAATGAGGCAACATGCCCAATTTATAGAAAACCCCTAAGATAGGCCGGCCCAAATAAGAGTTTTACAATAATAAAAATGCCACACAAGAGGTCGACCCAATGCATGTAGATAATGGGAAGCACAAACTTTGATGTAGCCCTATATAACTACTTCCCATCCTTGTCCTTAGCTCGATCCACTTCAACATGCACTACCAACAACACTCTGTCTAATTCAAAAATAGGTGGCAAAGGAAAAACCCTAACTTTTCTGTCAAGAGACTTGATGTCATCTCTTGCCTACCTTAGTGTACCATCCCAATCAGCCCTATTTGTTAAATACCTGTCAATAACTACAATGTAGGTTGCAGCATCATCTAGCTGATGTTCAGTGACTGGACCTTCACTGATTGGAGAATAGACATCTCTCCACCATTTCCTGAGTTGTTCCAAATTAAGATGCTTCGGAGCAAACTTCTTCCTTCCTATCATAATTTCAAAGAATGAGATGCACTTATCATGAATGCCAATCAAGGTGTCCTTAATCTGTCTCCCTTGTTTATGAATCTTCTTCAAGGCTCTTTGCCTCATCTACAAGATCTCGAACCATTCCCAAGGCTTAGAAACCCTTGGAAAAGGAAGAATCCCACTCTTCACCAGTTTATCCTCGGTATATTCCATGATCGTTCTTGTTTTCTACAATAGGAGATCAATATACTCCCTGTCCTGGGCTAACACAGTCTTTGTAGCTAGGGAAAATCAGATATAAAACTAAAACAACAAGATATGAAAACCCTAACAAGCACAATAGAGTACAAGCAAGTATGAAAATCAAAATAACAAGTGAATGCAAACCAATCTCCAAGCTTGAATTGATTTATCTTCATTTCTCTTCTCCACTTCCATGAGAATGCATGATTTTGAAGGTTTGAATGGTGATATGTTGATTACTCATTTTTGCAGCATAACGATAAGATGAATATGATAGAAGAAAATAGATAGATAAATGAAAAGATTGAGAGAAATTTTGGCAGAATGAGGATGCTACCAGAAGATTCCTCAAATGGCATGTGAAAGGATTGATTTATAGGAGAAGGCTGATTTGATTCGATGGTCAAGATTAAAAGTCAAATTTGTGATATGTATGGCTAGGATCAAAAGTTTATTTTAGTGTCCATGATGCACATTAAGTGGATTATGACATGAGGCTAAAATTAAGATGTGAGGAAATAAGTGGGATTCTATTCTTTATTTTGGAAGAAAAGATGCTTATGACGCACAATGAATGGGGGTAAAAATAGGATGTGAGTGGGAATCTCATAATTTAAATAATAAAATTATTTGAAATATGTGTGCATGTGAAGAGTTGTAGTCATGTGACACATGTTGCAATGTGGTAAAAGTGAGAGATTAATTCAAATATTTAATTTGAATTATTTTGAGACATGTGAAGGGGAATTAATTAAATAAATGAGATTTATTTAATTAATTGGGAAGCTGATTAAGTGGAATAAATGAGATAAGTGGGATAGTGTAATGACCTAGGATAAAATATTACAAAATGTCTTACAAGGTCATGTATCGACTAGGTAATATTATGACATGGACAATTTTGGGTGTCTACATTTTGCCCCTCTTTGAGATGATGTTCGCGATGGTGAAATTTATGTCGAGTAACATCATTTCAAAGAAGCTAAGGTATGGATAGATGAAAAAAAAATGATGCCCCAACCACTTGAAGAAGTGAGGAGTATGATGAATGAAGGAAAGGGATGATAGAAGAATATGATGATGCAAAAGATATGAAGAAATGGGATGATGATATAGGATATGATAATGATGATGATGCCCCCTCGAGAGGATAGGCAGGTTGCATAAACACGGATATTCTCTCGAAATGAATGAAATGATAAAGGAGGGATAAGATGAATGATACAAGATAAGAAGTAGATGAAAAAGAAAAATGACACGTTATGCTGCAATAAAGTGAGCAATCATATGTTTGATATAGCACTAGACGTTATGCACCAAGTTATAAGGACCAAGGTGACGATGTGTCTCGTGCCCCAGCATAATACAACCTTGTCTAGATACAAGATATGAATATTAGCTAGGAGTGATTCAGATTTGATGCAAATGCAAATTGAAATGATAAAACACACAAGCAAGCAAGCATGCACAAATGATACAAAAACAAACAAGGTATTGCCCCTATCAAGTTGTAAACTGATGATTAATTGATTGACTGGTGATGATGATAGTGTTGTCATTGTGGGGAACGATATATCCCTAGATCAACACAAGGATAATTGATTGATTGATTGATGATGATGATAGTGTTGTCATTGCGGGGAACGATATATCCCTAGATCAACACAAGGATGATTGACTGATTGATTGGGTTTACAACAAGATTAGGATCAAGACCAAAGGATGTGATTGGATAATTTGGAAAGATTGATTAGCTTCGTTGGTATGGATTAAGGATTGACTTGCATTTGGATTATTGCTTGGAAGGATTGAAGATGCTTGATTTGAAGATTTGGATGATGATTGTTGAATTAAATCGAGGAATAATTTACTTGGAATGATTTTGATTGATTGGATTGATGAAGAAATGATTTGATTTGATGATAATGATTAGATTGATTAGAAGAATGGGTTTGATTAGAAGAAGTGATGTGATTGATTAGAAGAATGAATTTGGCTAGAAGAAGTGATGCGATTAGATAATTTGATGAAAAAATTGATTTGAAGAAGTTGAATTGATGCGCTGAAGTGATTTGGTTTGATTTTATTGCTTGGATTCTTGAAATGTTTTGATTTTATTTTTGACTTTTTTGACTTTTTTTTTAATTTTTGGATAAGAGAAGGGGAATATGGATAGGAGGGACTCAAGTGTCTAGTTCCATGAAAGGTGATAGTCCCACTAGAGATGGATGTCATCGCATGGACCATGTCAAATGTCATTATGCTCATAGATGTTGGTAAGGGATGACATGAAAGGGAGATGGAGTAGGTAGATGATGGATTATGATGTGGATTATCTAGGGAAGAGGGATGGGAGGCTTAGCCAAAAGCATGGACAATATGAATGTGATGGGGGAGATATGTAGGATAATGAGTGAAGGGTGAGGATATGGAGGTATGTGGAATCATTGTGAAATGGAAGGGAACCATGACCAGTGGTTGCACACATTGTGATAAATGTTGAAGCTTTTGATGTGGAGGGGTGTAGGAAGCAATGGAGATGGTTGCTTAGGAGATGGGTGATGAAGTGCTTTAGGTACCCACATAGATTTAGTATTTTTATGACTTTTATTTTTCTTGTGGGATGGAATATGAGATTCTTGAATAGAGTGGGAATGTGAGGTGGAAGTGGATGGTTGGAATTTTTGAGATGTAGATGAGTCATTTGACTTGTTTTCCTTTTTCTT